>OX578285.1:31483594-31621069 GCA_951217055.1 Gerris lacustris | reverse complement strand
AAAGTTTATATAACTTTCAAAAACATTTCAAATTGTTTAACCCTATTGTGTTGCATTTTAAAACTCTCCCTAAATAATGAATTCATTCTTTAATACTATTTGCTTTTGTGGTCACGTTGACAGGCAAGTATTCGGTTTTTTGTACTTGTTTTACTATACTACTTATTTATCAGCAGTCTGTAAGTAATTTTTAATTTATTTCCATTAACAATTTTGAAGTTATAGTTCTTAATTTAGCAGTAGTGTACAGATACTTATTTACTATTTTCAATTTGTTTTGTGGGTGTTTTTTGGTTGTTTGCTGTTTTATCAGCAAGGGTGCTTTCAGAATCACTATCCAGGTTGACTGGTGGTTTGTTGTGGTTATTGTTATGGCAGTTTCAAAAGTGTCATTCGGTTTTAAATTCTAATTCTAGCTGCCTCGTAGAGGTGGGTAATAACAGTTATTGGGCGGTAACATGTTATTACTGTTCTGTTATCAGGCAATAACTTGTTATTTGAGTAACAGGTAACAGCCCCCTTTTGGGCTCCAAGGGAGGGAGGGGTAGCTTTCGATGCCAAGCAAAAATAACAGGGGGGTGGGGGGGGGGGGGTATGTATTTAAAATAAATCCACAAATTATTATGAATTACGAATGATTGTTTTTAGTAATTTGTTGAAGGCCAAAGGTGAAAGGCAAGATATAACTCTACATAAAAAATAATTTCATAATAAAACAGGGGTCCTTAAACTTAAAACGTGAACGAACTGACAAGCAAAATAAAATTAAGAAATTAACGAAAATAGTCTATGATAATAATAATTGATGATACGTAAAAAATAGTTGCTGTAATGCGACGTTGTAGAGAGGTGTAATAGAATTATAATGAAAGTTGCTCAAGGAAAATTGGTTCAGTAGAACTGGAGATAGAGTGTATATTAGATACCTGGAAAGGCAGGCCATCTCAAAGAGAGGCGAGACTCTCTGGATAGGTAAGGCAAGGAGGAGTTAGAGTTAACACTAACGCTACGCAGATAGATATAGGAAATAAATAGCCCTAAGCCATAAGGTAAGGGACTCGGAGCAGAACAAGGCTCTACCCTGCAACAGCGAAATCTTTGCCGTTTTTTAATAAAATTATTTAAACTTTTAACAGAAACAGGGCAGAGAACAGAAAGAATTAGGATAATTTTAACGAAACGATAACTAACGGCAACGAAGTGTTATCCTATAACAATAACAGCTCATTGCATCTTGTTCTTGTTACTTGAAATGTTATTGATTCCGTTCTGTTATAAAATAACAATAACAGATGATCTGTTATTGTTATTAAACCTGTTCTGTTATCTGAGCTGTTATAATGTGAACTGTTATTCAATAACAGGACTTTTTCAATAACATGTTATAGGACAAACTGTTATTCTCTCGGAATATCATGTTATTGTGAACTGTTCTGCTATTTTCGACCCCCCTCTACTGCCTAGGGGTCTCATGAAAGACTTATGTGGACCAGGTTATAACTATGAACTGAGTTTGGTGTTTGGTTTGTGTTTGAAGCTATTTTGAGTGCTCACATTTAAAAATTGTATTATTTTTATCTTTATAAGTTTCTAAGTCGTAGCAAATAAAAAACAAGATACAATTTCACAAAATCACTCCACTATGAACTAAACAATGCTTTCAACTTTTAAATTAATCCTAATGAAGGTAACATTATGGTTAACTAACCGTAATCCGGACTCGGAGTGGTCACAACCGCTCCAGTTGACTGCTAAATGAACTGATAGTTGACAAATGATTGATTGCTTGTCGGTCGACCTGTTTAGTGATTCTAAACACACCCTAAGTCTCACTTTTTGCACAGCTAATTAGTTTATCACACTGGTTCATTAAACCTATTATAATTTATATTTTTAACTGTTTTTTATTTTTACTTTTTTTTTTATCATTTATCACCAAGCTTACTAAAAACATTTCATTGCATGAAATTCATTCATACTTATAAACAGCTTTTTATTTTATCATTTTTTGTGTGTTTTATATTCATTTTTTTTTTTTTAATTAAATTAAAATCTGATTGTCCTTAAAATTAAAATAAATAAATTATGTTTGAACTCACCAAATTCATTAATTTCCAGAAAGTTGCCAAGAAGACCTAACTCACTTCCTTTCCCTTATCAAAGAAGTAGGGGGAAATGTTTGGACTAATCAAATCAGTATTTATTCAGTATTATTTTTAAAGAAGTGAATTGTATTTGTAAATTTATTTTTGGCACATCAGCAAGAAGGTTATCAAATAAAAAATAATTCAAAAAATTAATTCAACCTCAAAATGAGTAAAACTGTTAAAATCATATGACTAAGGTATCATGTCATTCTTCTTGTTTGATCATTTAAGTGAAGAAGTTCTGCTTTTCTTTCTCCACAGCAGAGATTTAAGGTCACATCACGTAAGTTTTGCACCCACTGCTTAGCCAACTACCACTCTTCTACGACACTTTAGGCCAGTCAAATTAGATTAAAAAAAAATTGTAGGAATTAATTCTCAGCTAGCTGGAATTCGTTTCAATGCCTTATTTGATCCTAAATTAGTTTTTCGCTGTCCTGTTTCATCGAAGATGAAAAGGGGATAAGGAACTTTTCTTTTTTTTCTGGGGAGCTTTTACACCCGAAGACCCATTCCACTTAGGTGGGCCCATTGAACAAACCCAGGTTAGGAACCAAACTCTTCACATTTGTGTGAAGTGTTTGATCGTTAACTATGTCTCACCTTCGATTTGAATTCAACCGAGAGTGTCGACCATGGGTTTCCAGGCTGAAACCTGGTGGCACTACTCTTTCGAGCTACTCATTTATTTAAACAATGCTGGGTGAACATTGAGTGTGGGGCCCAGTCTAGGAATTGAACCCAGAGCTCAAGGTCAAGTGGACACCCGTCTCCAACACCACTGACCATACCCAATGCTGCTTTACTTGACTGATTGCAAGCCCGGCGCTCTCTACCATGGGCTACCTAGCCCCCTGGATAAGGGGCTAACTCAAACTTGAAAAAATGCTTAAACTGTTCCCCTGATGTGTAATACGTCAGAAAAGTGTATCTGGGGTTACTTCGCCATAAATTATGATTTTTCGAGTTGTAAGCTTTAAGAGGAAACACTCTGTTTTTTCGTTGAAACTTGACATTTTTTTTTTTTTTTTTTTTTTTTTTTTTTTTTTTTTTTTTTCCGGGGGACTTTTTTTATAAAAAAAAAAAGTCCGAAGCAATAAGACCTCATGAGTGGATCCAAGGTGCAAACCCGGTTTAATAGTCCATCCTATAGCACCCTATCCTCTAAGCAAGCTGACAGACCCACAGAAAGTGAGCACCTTGTTTAGGGGAAGTAACCTTAGTTCTTCAATTGGCAGGATGGCTGAGCCAAAAACTTGACATTACCGAGGTCGTTGCCAATAATCTTAGCAATACTCAGAATTCCTTCTTCACACTTCATGTCAGTTAATTTTCTCATTGCCAGTTAGTTACTCCTGTGTTAATGGACATCACATATGAGAACCAGTCAAGAAGGATCACAACGTCTCCATCATCCTTCTGTACCCTTGACAACCTAGCATCTACATGCTGCTCTGAAGTACCATACGCCACTCAACAAAAGTCTTCCAATTGTACGGCCATTTCAATGATGGTAGGGATTGTGGCAACCCGAATCACCAGAGTATGCCTTGTCCATTTATGCGCAATTTAGTCTTTCAAAATGACAGAATTTTAAAAGTATTTGAAGTATCTGTTTCAAGGATACAGATTTTTAAGATATCCTGGAATGTCCCAAAATGTAAGTTTGCACTGAAATGAGAAAATTTTCCGGTTTCTAAATTTTGGGTTCGGCTGTACTTCTGGACTGAATTTGAAGATTTATACACTCAGTAAACGAAAAATTTAACCCTCTTTAGTATTGAATGGGGTGTCATTTCCGTCTTACTGCATGTTTACTGCATGCTTACTGCACTGTTTTGAAGCTATAAGCAAAAAAGTGCAAAAATTTCCTTTTTTTGGGTTCCCATAACTTAAGCTCACCTCCTGGGATGGTGCAAACTCAGATTACACTTATTTAGGACCAAATAAGGGTATTGATTCCTCGAAAAAATCTTATTTGACTGGCCTACTTATTGATGGTAGTATTTAAAACATATAATTATCTCAAGGTGAGTGGTATGTGCAGATCCTAGCTTGAATATTTTCAATAATATCTACTTGTGGAACTTAAAAACAATGTGATATTTTAGAATTCCTAGAGTCTGCCCATTTTTCTTATTTTGTCCCATGTGCTTTTTATTTATATTGAAATAAATAATTGGTTGTTTTGACAGAGATTTTGTGGTACCACTTCATAATTATGACTAGAGAGGTTAATAAAAGTAACACTACAATATTGTCACCACAATTTTATATATTTAAACAGACGCGTTTCGACATTATGTCATCTTCAGTGTGTTAACATAGTAAGTGAAAGACTACTACTAAGCTAAATATTACAAACTTTTATGACTTAAAATAACAGTACAACGTGGGGGTAGAGTAGAGTGGGAGGATTAAGGAACCAAGGAAAATGACATAATGTCGAAACACGTCTGTTTAAATATATAAAATTGTGGTGACAATAGTAGTAGTAATATTGATTTATTTTTATAAAATGAATACAACTTTACAATAACAACAATATAATTTCTCCTGGCCCTAGGCCGTTGGAGTAGCCGTGACACAACTTTTACCAAAAAAAAAAAAGATGGTGACAATATTGTAGTGTTACTTTTATTAACCTCTCTAGTCATAATTATATTGAAATAGTTTGGCCTGTTAATTTGTATTTTCATTTATTCTCTTAACTTGTGTAACATCTGCACTATCCCTACCTTATTATAACTTTGCATTTGCTTGTGCTGTTCAAATAAACATTAATCAAATTTTATATCAGAAAGGAATAATCCACTTAATTATTACCCTTGTTGCATACTTTTCTCCTTTAATTGCAATTTAAACTAATAACGTAAGGGTAAATGAAATTTTACTTATTTTCTAGAGTTCCGAGATACCTGAAGAGTTCTCAGAGTCATTAGATGATTTTGTATTGGAACCTGCGTCTTTAGGAGTCCATTACAAGTGTAAAATCACAAGGGATCGAAGAGGAATGGATCGGGGTTTCTATCCTACTTATTATTTGCATCTGGAACGTGACAATGGCAAGAAGGTAGAGATATATTTCTATTAGGTTTATAATTTATTTCTAATTATTTACAATTAACATTTATTTTGAAAAAAAAATAATAATATAATATTGGTTATCAGGTTTTTCTTCTTGCGGGACGTAAACGTAAAAAGAGTACAACTAGTAACTATTTGATATCGACTGATCCTACTGACCTATCTAGAACAGCTGAATCATTTGTTGGAAAAGTCAGGTCAAATTTGGTTGGAACGCACTTCACTGTTTATGATAATGGTAGATCGCCCAAGTATGTAAATGTTACTGATTATTCTTGTAAACTTCGCCAAGAGCTTGCAGCTATCCAATATGTAAGATATCATTTACATTTTTTTCAATTTTACAAAATTACATATTCTACCTTAGTTGCTTTATGTAGAGTATTAAGTTATTATAAGTTGCATTATTCATTGCTCAATATCCAGTAATATTCCAACGATAACCTAATCCTAATCTCAGATATTATTAAGCGTAAATAAAATATTTCTAATTGAGAAACTCACAATATGCATTCTTGGATGTACATCAAAACCAATAATTCATAATAAAAAAAATATATAAATGTGACCAGCTGATACCTGATTATTGATTTAAAAATTTAATGGAGTGTTTAAAAAAAAAAAAAAAAAAAAGTAATAATAATATGTTATAATAATAATAGGTACAGTCAATAAAATATCAGCCTATTAATTGGTGTTTCAAACTATTGCTGATTGAGCAGTTTGCACTCCTAAACATACGTGTCTAACCTGTCTCTTTTGTGCCTATTAATTCTTAATTTGTCTCAGGAAAGAAATGTTTTAGGCTTCAAAGGTCCACGTAGAATGACTGTTATAGTTCCTGGAATGACTGGAAGCAACGAAAGAATCGCTATTACTCCAACTGATGATTCCGAGAGTTTACTAGGTATTTATTTCTTTGTTGATATTATTTCTTAAATTTTACTTGTCTTGACAATTATTATTATTTTCTAGTAAAGTGGGTTGTTTCTGTCTTAAAAGCCTCAGTGTGTTAAAGGAAACTGTTTAATATCTATTTTCTACAATCAACCAATTTAGGTTTTTGTTCATTAAAAAAATAATTATTTGTATAAGCAGCAAATATGATGTGACTTGCTTTTATAAATACTTTGCTTAGCGTATTTTTTCCAGCAGCATGAAGTGTTGCTACTTATTTCATTACTTATTTGTCCTTTTTATAGAATGTTACAGAACGCAAAATATGGGGAACCTTATATTGCTACATAACAAAACACCTACATGGAATGATGAATCTCAGTCTTATGTTCTGAATTTTCAAGGCCGTGTTACTCAAGCTTCAGTCAAGAACTTCCAAATTGTTCATGATTCTGATGGTAAGGATAAAACTTCACTTGTTGGGAAATAAGTAGTCTCACTAACAAGTGACAATCATATTTTTTAAATGTTAATCATATATCGGTATATTTAGCTAATTATATATATTTTATTATATCGAATCATAAATTAGTTAACATTTGTATTGTGTTTCAGCTGACTATATAGTAATGCAGTTTGGAAGGATAGGAAAAGACAATTTCACCATGGATTATCGTTACCCTCTTTGTGCTCTACAAGCTTTTGCCATAGCCCTCACAAGTTTTGATAATAAATTAGCGTGTGAATAGATTTCTTAGCTCTCTACGTTAAATTTTTACCTCTCACTTTAAAAAAGCATTTGAGCTCATATCTCTGTGCAAAAAGAAAAAAATAATGGAGTAGGTGGCAATTTTTGTCATAGAGTATGTCTTTCTAAATTTTTCTCCTTTTAGAAGCTACTGAATATTTTAAGCTGTAGACATTCTTTAAATCTTTTATGTATTTGTAATTTCTTTTTTGGGAATCTCTAAAAAAAAAGTATAACTATTAGCTTTTTGGAAATTCAATGTTTGTTTAAATACGTTTAATGTAATTAACGTGATTTTGTTTTAAATATTTATTTATTCACTTTCTGTAATATGAATGGTTACCTTATTTTAATATAAATGTTAAAAATATTAACTTGGTATTTTTTTAGCCAGGCCCGTGTAAATGATTACTTTATTATTATTATTTTTATTTTTTTCTTTCTATTATTGCTTTCTTTTTTTAGGGTCTTTAGTCTTCGACGAAGACACTCTTAATGTAGTTGACATTATTTTTCTCCTATGTGTGATAGGGACTTATCATTATAGAGGTGTAGTTCAATAAGCAATCAACTCCTTTACACAGAATGATTGTATTTTAACAACTGAACAGTTCGGCTATTTAGAGCAGCCAAGACTGGTTGTATCAAAATGGCTCCCTGAGACTCATCAAAACAAACAGATATTTAGCCACATTAAAAAACAGTCCAGTATACGATGCTATGGTTTGGGCATATTGTTGAACTAAATCAATAATTTGGATATTTGCTTTGGCATAGTTGTTCATTGATGTTTTTAAATGAATATATCAATGGTCCGGAAATTCCTGAGAGGAGAGTGTGACCACCTTTTAGAAAATAGGCCCTATTTTTCTTTTTATCCCAAATATTTATGAAAAGGTTGGTCTAAAGCCCCGTTTCCATTCTAACAAGTTGCAGGCACATGTTGTGGGACAAGTGTATTTGGAAACAGTTCCGCAACTGCATGTTGCAGACTGTTTCCGTTTCTACAAAATCCTGGAACTTGTGCCGGCAACATTTTGCGGGACAAATTTGTAGTAATGGAAACGGGGCTTAAGAGAAAGTAAAAAGTTGTGTCTAATATGGAAAATTTACAGTTTTTTTTTTTTCTTATAGACATAAAATTTCAGTGATCTAAATTTTAGATAAAAACATATTGTTGAACTTAATGAATTTGTGCACGTGGTGGATCACAGTAAATATATTTATGTTTGGTTGTGAGCTTGTAAAATTTGGTTTGTTTAAATTCATAAGAAGAAAGATGTATGTATTTATTTATACAGTTATTTATTTATTGATTTTTATCTTTATTTTCTTAGTTATAATCTCATTTGATTTCACGATCTAAAATAGGAAAAGAAGAGAGAGACAGAAAAAAAAAGAAGTTTATTAGTTACTGTTGATTTGTTAAAAGTAATTTATTGTATACTGAACTCACTGTACAATTTATTCTTAAAATACAGTACTTTTTTTTTAAATTTTATACATCTATTTTTTTAATTTATTATGTATACAAAGTTTACAAATGATTGGGTTAACACCCAACTATATATTATTTACTAAATCTTTACACATTATTATAATATATCCAATAATATGACTTGATTGTTAAATATATTTAATATTGCCGAATTGCAAATATTGTACTCAATGGTAATATTTAATTATGTTTCCTTCATCTAGAATTAAAAATAAAATTTAATGGTCCTGCTGGCATATACAAAGGCTGAACTTTATAAACAAGTTGGTTTGTCCTATGACTAATCTTGAACGTCTTTACCATCTGAAACAAATACAATGATCTTAGCTGTAATACAACACATTAAAAATGCTGACACAAAGTTTCCTTAATAAGTTGTATAGTTCCCTCTTATATCTCATTCTATAAAATTTAGACAGTTTTATATGTGTTATAAGTTATGTGTGTAAGTATACCTTGGCTAGAAGTATCTGCAGTTCAAGATCGGCAAATCGTTTACCTAAGCACATTCTCTTTCCATAACCAAATGGAAGAGATAAGAATGGATGATAAGATGTATTTGATTTTAACCACCTCTCTGGCTTAAATTCATCAGGGGAGTCGAAATGTTCTTCTGAATTTGATATTTCATAGTGTTGAAAAATTATTTGTACCTGCAAATATATATTAATTAGTTAGTTAAATGTATAAATAAAACCATTGGTTATGTTTGTCTAAATAATGAAATTGTAATTCGAATAAATAATTAATAATTAGGTGTATAAAAAGGGAAAAGACACAGTAAAATACAATGGTTAAAAATTCAGGTTGGGAGTCAGCTCACTAGCGCTACCTGGGACTTGTACATATAATCTAATGTTCTCGCCACTCAACATACTCTGTAATAAAAATAATACATTTAAATAAAATTTTATTAAATAGAATGAAATTAATATTTTTATCTTACCCCTTTAGGTATTGTGTAACCCAATATGTTTGTATCTTTGGTAAGCAGTCTTCCATTACCAATTACTACCGGGCAAAGCCTATAAAAAAAAAACAAAAAAAAAAAAACATTATTTTATATATGATCCTAGTGTAAGGTAAAAGCTTAGGGTTCATTCAGCAGGGTTATGGTCCCTCAACTCTTTAAGGACACTAATAGTTATGCACTATAGTATGTTATTTGAATTTTTCAGTTTACTAAGAATAAACTTTAATCCTATTTCAAAATTCCTTTTCATCTCAGAAGATTTATCTTTATTGTTCTCTGCAAAATTTGGATCAAGGAAAGCCAATTATTCTATTTGTATTATCAAATTAACTAGTATTAAACGAGTTATTGTGTTGTTCCAGTTACCTTAACGTTTCTTTAATACATGCTCGTAGATAACTCATTTGCTCAAGTTTTTGGAAGGTAATTTTTGAATCGTCTCCAAAAACTTTCATTACACTGTCATGCAGAATTTCTTGTTTCTCTGGATTCTTACTAAGATGATATAATATGGAAGTGACAGCGGCCGATGTCTAGAAAGAAAAATTCAAACATAGATAAGTAGTGGAAATCTATTTGTACGGATGAATTTATGTTAGTATTTATGGTTTAAGTATCGACTTAAACTTACTGTGTCAATGCCTACAAGAAACATATCTAAGGCTAGCATAGCAGCTATCTCTGGGTGGTCAGCATTTTGTGCTAAGACTCGTTCTACAAGAGATGAATTCTCATCCAATTCTCTTTTCTCTTTTTGCATTTTCTCCAAGGCCCCAAATATATGCTTTGATGTTATTCTAAAATTTGATAACACAAGGTTAAAATATAATCATTAAATCTAAAAAGGCGGTTACATTCCGATTTGGTACCTGGCTTATGGGCTGGATTCATCATAACAAATGCTCTTTACAGATGTATCTATGAAATTCGGGTCTAAAAATTTGTGTGTTGACACCCACATTGAAGAATATTCAGGTGTGTTGAATGAGTGAAAAACGTGTGTTCTGGAATAAGTGAAAAAATTTAGTGTGTGTGACAGATAAGCTTAAAAGTTATCTATACATTTAAATTATATTTTGTCTCTACATTGACCAAAATTAGACAATTTTTGGATACTTTTTCAATTCATACACTACGATAACCAAAACCAGCCTTAACTGATCGAACTTAAATGGCGCAAAACTGGCTTAATACAACTTTAAAACTGAATTAAAGTTTACGCTGTGGTGTGTGCCAACATGTTACGCATGTTGTAGACATAAATAATGTATAATATAGAACTAATTCTTTTCTATAAAGACTTTGGAAACAAAACTAATAAGGCGTTTCATTTTAATCACTAGGCCTTCATGATAATAGGAGACATGGCCACTAATTCCAATCATGAGCCCCATGGGGTGAAATCTAGTATTCAATAAGGTTGTAGCCTCTTAGACGCTTTCAAGAATTATTCTTAACCGTTAAACTTGATATTAAATGTTAATGGTAAGTTGAACTTATAATAGATAATAAAGGAAACTAACTCTGTTATTTTGTCTAATGAAGAGATGTACATTTTCCATGTTGGTGTTTTGAATATCTTCCAGAAAGGTATTTTCAGCTCTAAAATTCCAACTTTTGAGAAGAATGTGTTGACAGCATCAATTAATTCTTGTGTTTCTTTTGAGGTCTCGTCAAAGCATCCTAGATTGACATCAAGAGCTATTCTTGCAATGGCTGTATCAAAAATTAAGAAAGAAACAAATAATTTAAGAGATGTTTTTCAATGCTAATTAAGAATATTAATATTTTCAGAGATAATTTTGACACTTATTTTCTTACATTCAAGAGACCATTTTTGTATTTCATTTAAAAAATCATCTGGAACTTCTTCAGTGCTTGATCGAATCTTCTTTATTCTAAAACAGGATAAAATTAAATGTGATGGTAAAACTTTAAAAATTATGTTATGCTTTACAGTTATTTTTTTTAAAAAAACATTTAAACATTTTAAAATAAACAGAAAATTTAGAAGCTGCTACCAACATAATATGATTACAATGCTTACTTATACAATCATTTATATATATATATATATATATATATATATATATATATATGTGTGTGTGTGTCAATTGCGTATAATCAGTTAACTCCAAAAAGCTAGTTTTGAGATATCGCAATTTTAAAGTTTGAAAATTTACTGTAAATCAGGGGAATGTCTAATATTTATTTTTTGAGGTTTTTTCTTATTCTCCAATTTGTCTTTTATCAGGGATATGTAACTTAAAGTTCTTAAGTAAAAATTTAACTTGAATTTTTTAAAGTGATAAAGTGCAAAAATTACCCGAGTTAACTGATTATTCACAAATACAACTTCATTCTTTTCACTATTACAAAAATAGTAATGATGATTATATAACCATCAAATTTTAATTAGTTTCATGAGTATATAGCCATCTAATTCAAATTTGGTGTCCAAAATGAAAAAATTAATGAGGGAGAGGCCAATACCAACAGATATTGAGCATATATATCTTATTATTCTACTGCATAATTAGTACTAACTTCTCATGATTTGTGAAATTTATTTTTTATAATTAGCTTTAAGATGCTTAACAGTGTGATAACTCCCTCCCCATACTCCATTTTGAATCACATATGATCAAAATATACCATATATATGTGTCACTCCAGGCGATATCTCACGCTAGGATGCACTTAAAAAACCCAAACAAATTTTAAAATGTCAATAATATCAAAAGAAAGGATGAGTTCGTTGGCCAGAATTTTTGGAGTGCATTTAGGGGTCAAATTTTTACCAATTAGGGTCAAAAATAGCATAAAACATGTATTTTCCATTTTACCCCCCTACTTATTATCCTACATTATCATAAGCCAATAATACGCAGATTTCTTTGAAAATTTGCTCATTAAGTCATGGTGCATGACTAGACATTTTTTGGATATATTGTTGGGACCAATCCCACACTTGTAAAAAATCAAATTTGCAGAAAGAATCCTGTGCCAGCAGAATTATTAATATCTCTGTTCCTATGTATCGAAGATTAAAAGTAGTTATTATCAATATTGTCGAGGCCAACATTGAAATTTGTTATACCTGTTCTTTTTATTAGTACTCAAACTAAGTGCATTAGGAATATTATCCGTCAAAGCGTTCACGTACAACCCTCATGCAAACGTAAATTTAAAATTGGAAAGGTTGGGAAAGATTCTAGATTTATCTATTCTTCGAGACAAACATTTTTTTCAATTAAATTTTTTTAAAAGTAAAACCAATAGAGGCACAGCTATGAAGTGTTAAAGATCACCAAATCTATTTAATTGCAACACATTTTAAAAAGAGAAAATAAAGTAGACCCGGACCCCCCTTAAAGAGAGTCCAGCCCCCCCCCCCCCCCCCTTCAAAAAGGCGGTGGGCTTACGACGCTATATTGAAAAAGAACATATTAAAATTGAGAATATTTATGACGCCTTCAAATTAAGGTTAACAAATATTTATAGGTATATCTATTATCCCTTAATTTTGGATTAATACATACTTATTGATTTTGGCATTTTTCGCTACAGTACATTAGAAAAATGCACATTTAAATTGAGACGTTAGAAATCAGGATGAATACTAACTAGAAAATATATTTGTAGAAATGTACAAATTCGCGGAGCAAAAAATACTACTAATGGCACCTAGTGGATTGGATATGAAACGTTGTAGTTCCTAAAAGAAGGTATAGGCAGCACCACCATCCTGATCCAAGGGGGAGGGGGGGGGGCTTTCATGAGTGAATTTGTGTGAGAATTTAGTTTACACATATATATATCCTTTCTAAGAATCAAGGGTTAAAAAGAAAATATTTTTAAGAATTAAAATCTGATTCTCGATATTCTCTAATATTTTATTTAATTCCTAGTATATCCAAATAGTTTATCATTTATAAGACTTGGGGGATTCTCGGAATATCAACTAATTCCAAAGAACCGTTGGATTTTCCTGGAAATTGTGCTTCAAAGCAGCTTGGAGCCGAGTTGAGGTAACAGAATATGGAAGGCTGTAGGAGGTAGTTGCTTCAGGCCGGAAAATCATTATGAATGGAAACTCCCTCCCACGTAACATTTGTACTATTGTAACGTGGTGCTATCTCGTGGCGTATTAGAGAACTAGAAAGTTCCCCAATCATCTGCTAGGTGCCACTACTGGCGTTTGATTCTTTGCTCTATGGCAGCGGTTCTCAACCTTTCTTACCCCACGTACCCCTTTTTTGTATGATTAACTTTGCGTACCCCCTAAAAACAACCCCTTATTTTTATAAATACTTTTTATATTAGATGAAGTGTTGTTTAACTGCTGCTAATATTGCTACATCATAGGAACAGCTGAAAATAGATAATTTCAATTGCAAACAAGATTTTTTAATTGACATTTTACTAAAAAGTGTTTATTTATTAGACAGAAAAGTGAACAAAAAAAATCTTTTTTTAATTCACCGCGTACCCCTTACACATTTTCGCGTACCCCTTGGGGGTACGCGAAAATGTGTACCACAGGTTGAGAACCGCTGCTCTATGGGAAAAAAAAACAAAGTTATTAACCTTATACAAAACTTTTAATCTTCAGGATTAAGAAATGGTTTTGGGAAATGGGAAATTTAATTGAAAAAAAATATATATTGCTACGCTAAGGCAACCACATTTATTCCAATAAAAATAAATGTTTGTTTTGATTTGCTGGTCTTTAAATAGATAAAAACAATTAATCTGTAAAAATGTTACACTTGGACGATTTCACTATATGAAAAAATTCACTCTACCGCCGCGCCGCCAAAGAAGTTTCACTTCAAAAACACTCATGACTATCAAAACGGAAAAACTAAGAAGCTACTATACAATAAATATTAATCCAAGACCTAAAACTCACCGTAAAACATCTAAACAACGACTGAAAAATTCTCACGCGTCAACACCTATATAACCAACACCTATTCTACACAGTGACGATTTTTGTGACCGAAACCTGAGTTTTGTTTGTTTCTGTATATATATAATATATATATATATATATGTCGCTACTAGACCAGAAATATTGCTCAAACATTCAAATTTAGTGGAAAATTTTTAAACGGAAAGTTTTTAAATGTAAACATTATTGCTACATACCAAGAAGTATGGTAGGTCAAAATGGTCTAAAATCAAAAACATATTAATTTGTTAAGGCTTATAGGCTGAAGAACATTTTTGGTTGCAAATTCGGTGTTACATCACATATTTTTTTGTGTAAAGATTATGTTGGAACCCCTGTATGTATAACAGATATCGATATTCATTTCAATTATAATTTTGGAATGCGTATTTTCAGTGAAGCCAAAAATACTGTAGGTCGCATCCAGATAAATTATGAATGTTTTGGTTCCTAGAGAAATATGACGTGAGGTGGCAGCATGGTTTGTAGCAGAGATAAATAATAAAAATATAGAGATAGTCTCTCCCATCTTGATCGAGCTTTGACAAGGTTAGAGTGGGAGAAATGCAGTGGCGGCTTCACCTCTTAAGGAAAAAAGAAGAACTAATCCCTGTAAAAGTCCGGGAATATCAAATAACAAATATTAAGCTATATTATTTCCCCCGGGAGATTTCGAATTGATTCCTAATCCTTACTTATTGGCTAAATTGATTCCCGACCAAAAAAAGGTCATGTATTAGTTGATTCCCGGATTAATTTATCATAATGTGAAAAGTTATTCCCCAATTTAGTTCGAATTAATTCCCTTTTAATTTTTTTTTTTAATTCTTTCTTATTTTATCTTTATCTTTTGTGTATTACTCATTTTTTTAAACAAATTTTATTAGTGAAAAAAATACGAAATATATTCCAAAAATTGTATGACAATACAAAAATCATATAAAAAAGTATAAAATTACAATTAAAAGAATAGAAATTTAACAACGTGGCTTTTACGAAATATATTCCAAAAATTGTATGACAATACAAAAATCATATAAAAATTACAATTAAAAAAATAAAAATTTAAAATCATGGCTTTGGTTGAGTCTTAAAACAAAGTGATTTAACAAATTCAAATTTTGAAGTAATGTTACTTCCCAACTTAAATATAGTTGTTTTATAAATGTTTCTTTCTTTCGTATAGCCTTTGGTTTTGGCATCCCTTAGCTTCTAGTGCTTGTACTTTTAATGTACGTTTCGGACTGGATTTGAAGAAGCACATCAATTTAATGATATATGTTTGGATGCGCTGGTTATAGATATAGCTTGTTTCTAGGTAGTAGTGAGCGTCTCCCAAACTTTTCGGCTAAAGAAACAGGGCCAACAGTTTTTACTTTTCTTGCTGGAAAAAGATGTGTCTTGAAGCAGGAGTTGAATTAAGGGAAGACTGGGAAAGCAGGATTGTTTGGAAGCAGGATATGATGGATGCATTATCTAAATTAAACATCACAAGTTTTCTTAAAACCATCGATCAGGCGAGATCATTTAAAAAAGCATACGATTTTTGCACCTTTTACAGATCATTGGTTAACACAAATACCAGTTTCAACTATTTCGAAGACGATTTCAATACAGAAGACATCAAAATTATATTTAAGTTAAGGACAGGTCTTATTCTTATAAATTTGATTTACAAACAGAAGTAAGAAACCGATCCGACAATAAATGAATGTGATTTATGTAACCTAAATGCGGACGAGAATGTAGTTCGTTTTATTGCCATGTGTCCACAGCTCAAGTCAAACCGTATTGCATTTTTCGGCGAAAGAGTTTTATCAGGAACCGAATGCACTGATTATATTTAAATGGGAAACGCTGGACTAGTTTGTTAGGTTATGTCAAAAATTCCATCCGGTTAAGAAGTGGATTTTTGTCATATGATATGAAAAATCTCTAAACAAGAATAGATTTAGTGCAATAATGAAATTAATCAATTATTAAATAGCAATAAGAATAAGTAAATATAAAAAGAGGTAAATGAATAATATTTGTAGGACATTTGACTGTTGTTTGATACTCATAGTTTATTGCTTTTTATTTTTATTTACTATGCTTTGATGGAAAAATATTTAATTCATTAATACTTAAGTAGCAAAAAAAAGGATTGGAAGTAGGAAAATAATAATTGAAGAATGATAATTTTGCCTTAAACGTAGCACATTACTGCCGCCATCTTGAAAATGAGTGAGTATGAAGCTTATTTTAGAGGATGAAGCTAATAACCAGTATTCTTACCAGTGAAATGACAAGTAAGTGTGCCAAATTTGGCTCAGATACCTCAAAAATACAGTCACGTAGACTTTTATAAAATGAAATTATATAGTAATTTATTGTTAATTTATTAAAATTTAGGTTAATTATTAATATTGTCAGAGGTCTTTAATTAGACCAGGCTAAGGCCTAATTGGAAAGGCGGCCCTGACAACGCTCCCGCAATAAACCAACATGCACATGAAAAAAGCGCGCCGCGTCCATTCTCCGATCATAATATGCGCGTTCTCTTCCGATCATAATATGTAATATGTTGTAGATTGTATAATTAAAGTAAATACAATTTGATGTTTTATCTTATGAACACCTAGATCTTACAAATATTACTGTTACTTTTGGTAAATTAATATTTATAGTCTAATTACCTATGTTTTACTTGCAATTGCTGTTAAATTATTCATGTTCTATTTATTTACCTATTGTTAAATTGTAAAGGTTACTTTACCGACGAATTATCAATTGTTTCTGTTTATTTAAATATTCAGTTCGTATATTATTTAATTGTTAAATTTTAAAGGTTAGGGTAGAGCTCTTGAAACAGGGTACGGTGTACGGTTGAAACAACCCAATTAATGGGTGGAAAAATTAGCGATATTTGGGAACAACCAAGGAAAAGGAACGCGGCTTCCGTGGCGAAATCTGAACTTTTGTGTTTGGTGTCGTTTCGAGTTCATCATAAGTTTCTGAGTGGGGTATTGTGTTTTCGCGTCCAAAAGTAAGTATTGTTGCTACTCTTTTGCTTTTTTATCTAAAACTAAAATAGGTGTGGTTATGATAGTTTTTAACGTAAGAACTTTGGTTATGGAAGTTCAACAGGTGTAATTCTTTTATATCTAAATTGTTTATTTCGGAGGTTATGACGACAACTTTTTTGACCGAGCGAAGCGAGGTCTATGTTTTAACTTTTTTGTTTTCCAGTCTTCCCCAGGTACTAGACCGTTTTGCATTTTGTCTGAAAATGTTTGTTACGCGCTTACGGCCAAACGCTTTATTCGATTTTCTTCAAATTTGGCATAGATGTTCTTTGAAGTCATAAAAATCAAAGTATGCGTTTTATATTTTATGAATTTCATTTTCAAATTTAAAAAAAAAAAAATAAAAAAAAAATGTATTTGTTGTTTATCTTGAAATTTGACATGCTACTTCAAGTTGGGAAAATAAATATATATATAGTTGTTTTTTTTATAAAAAAAAATTGTTAATAATTTAAAAAAAATTGTTTTTTAGAGTTTTTTTCAAAAGTTTTATTTTTTATTTTTTCTTGAAATTTGGAATAGATGTTCCTTTAAGACATTAAAATCGATGTATATGGTTTATTTCTTTAAAAAATGTTTAGAATTACCATAAAAATAACCTTCCCAGCAGGGAATCAAACCCGGCCTCTCAATGTCCGCGTTTAAACTTATTTTCTCAGAAGCTAGATTTTTCCCGGGGAAACTACTTCTACCATTAGATTCTAATTTAAATGGACTACATCTAAAAAAAAAAATAATTAAAAATCGTCGGAATAGTTTTCGAGAAATAATGTTTTGAAATAATGTTTTGAGTTTTTGAGGGGGAGTGCCCCCAAATGTATAGCTAAAATTAATTTATCGATTTCACCTCGGGTTATCATTTATCCTTTAAGTAATTGAAATCGATTTTTATGGTTTATTTTCGAATTAAATTTTTACAAATACCATAAAAATAACTTCGCCCCAGTGGGGAATCGAACCCCACCTCTCACTGTCCGCGTTTAAAATTATTTTCTCAAAAACTAGATTTTTCTCGGGAAATCGACATATACCTTTAGATTCGTATTTAAATGGATCCTCTGTCCGCGTTTAATTTTTTTTCTAATTTTCGCGAGGTCTACTGTTCACAGAACTTCATACTAGTTAAAATATGTTCTGGGTTGGTTGTAACAATGTTTACAATTAAGTTACCAGCTGGCTATAAAGTATGAAATTTTCATACTTAATGTTTTTTTTACTTTCGTCAAATTTTATTAGTTTTAATGTTAATTAACCTTGAACTACAAAATATATTATACAAATTACATTTAGAATATTTATTATTGTTTCATTTATCTTAAACACCTATTATTCTGTGTATTTTGCTTCATGTCCTGTGATTTTGACTCGATAAATAAGTATTTCTAACATAATTCTCTTTATTCTGTTAGTGTTACAACTAACCCCAATAACTGTTACAACCGCCCCTGGTATGGGGTCGGTTGAAACATTTCTCCTGAATTTTTAAAATGCTTATAAATATTTTTGTAATGCAGATAATCTTACTATAACCTCATCCATTTCTAGTCTGATAACTGAAGTTCAATTAAGGCCCACTGTCAAATACATTGAGGTTAAAATGTTTTTGCAGGTAGCGATTTAGTAAAAAATGTTTCAACCGTCCCCGGCCTCCCCTACATTACCAACGAATTATCAATTGTATAACAGTTTATTTAAATTTCAATGGGCAAAACGGAATAATGTGAATTTTAAAAGCCGATTATCAAAAGAATTCGTTTCAGGAAAGAATAATTATGGACTATTATTAAAAGTTCATACCTTACGATTTTGGTAGTATTCATACTACGGAACGATTAAATTTTAATTTAAATCAAATTATAATTATTATTAACTACGGGAAACATACAGAGAAAAATAGACTCCAGCGCAGGGATCCCCGCGCTGGAGTCTATTTTTCTTAAATAATAATTATAATTTGATTTAAATTAAAAATTATTATTAAAAGGTTCTTTTGAAACTATAGGGGGCCCCTAGACATTTACAGAAAAAGATTCAATATTTTCCCGCACCAGGGGCCCCATGACAAACGTAGTTCCCCAGTAAGTTTTTTAAGGACTATTAAACAGTGAACTGACAGACGCTTACTCAATATAATGTTCACCTTTATCAGAGTTTTTTCCTTAAACTGTTACGAAGAGATCGTCTAAGTTATATATATATTTATGTAGTAGTCTAATTAAATTAACCAGGAGGTAGGTGAGGATTTAGCTATAGAATAGAGGCTAAATTAGACATTTTCGATTTTGGGTCATGTACAAAATAAAATACTATAGATGTGGGTAAATTTGACCTCTAGAATGCATTAAAACACGTTTTAGGGTGTTATTTTTCAAACAATTTCCGGGGGAGAGCCCCCGGACCCCCCTTTTTCCTGGGGGGAGGAGGGGGGGGGGTACTCCCCCGACACCACGAAGGGCCCCCAGAAAAATCTTTGCCCAGGACTCCCAAGATTTTAGTTACGGCCCTGACTGCAAGTCATGGGCGTCGTCTGCAGTTAATTATTGGGAGGAGGGGGATTTATGGCGGGGGGTCCCGGGAGGTCCCCCAAAATTTTGAAAATATGACCTTTCAAAACACCCTTTAGAACCTCCTCGTAGATACCTAGTTCTAGACTACAATACCATAGAAGCATTTCAACCGTATCAAAGTAAATCTTACCTCGAGATAAAAGATTCGGCAGTTTCTTCTATAGCTCCGATGTAGAGACGGGTCGTTCTGGGTTGTAACATAGGTTGTTGAACTTTCGACCTAAACCTCTGCCATTTTTCTCCGTGTCTGAAAAGTCCTTTAAAAAATTAGGATTGCATTTAATTATAATTCGGACCAAAGGCGCCCTTACACGATCAAAATGTTTGCGCAAACATTTTGACCGTGTATGGGGATGTTTGACTGTTTGCGCAAACATTTCGATGGTGTATGGGGCTGTTTGAGTGTTAGCGCAAACATTTTGAAGCAGATCGGTCATGTCCGAAATGTTTTGCGGAAACAGAGCGGTTTAAACGTCCATAGCCTTGTTTGTAGACAGTGTTTGAATATTTTTCAAGGTAATCCTGTTCGAATACCGTCTAGAATTGAGATTATGTATTCTTTACTTTCTCATATACGCATCAGTATATATTATTGTAAAGAGAAAGTATAGTAATAGCCCGGAAATTCGATTGAACCGATTACGATTAAATTTGGAATACCTACATGTTCAGAAAAATTATATCCCAAAGAAAAATCGAGAAATTAACTTTAGCTCTGGAGCACCACCCCTAAACATCATGAAAAAACCTAAAAAAATATTTTATTGAAAACGGTTCAGATAATTTTGATTCTAAAAAATTTTTTAAATGTAGTCGAGTAGTATAAATATTTTTCCCGAGATTTTATTTTCAAGATTTTGATGAAAATAAATCCGATTTTGGTGAAATCAAAAACTAACCACCTGTTGAAATAATTTTAAATATGTTTAAAACTAACTTAATTAAATGGGATATGATGGATTTAAATGCAGATACTTTTTGTTTTAACTAGCCTTATTAACCGGCCGCCTGGGGACCGAATCCATGGTCGATTAAAAAATGGCCAGTTAAATTATTTCATTTTATTATTTTTGTAACAAGCTAACTAATTTTATAACATTTATATTTAGAATTTAATGTCCCCACAGCAATGTGACAACTGTACAAGTAATTGCTATAGACAGGATCTTCATTTAGAAGTTGATTTTATATGTGTACTAAGTACTAATACTGTAAAAGTATATAATTTAAAAAAAAAAAAAAACCTCGGAAAAGAGAAAATTGTTTTGCACCGTTTATTTATAATACATATTGAGTAATATTATTATTATTATTATTATCATTTTTTCCCGCCTGCTGCTCATGGAGAGAGAAATATTCAGAGGGGAAGTTTTAATTGGTTCCCGCTATTTATTTCCCGCCAGTTCCTCCTACTGGGAGAAATGCCCGCACTCCAGAAGTGGGAAGGAAGGGCTTTAACTATTCGCGCTAGAAATCAGGACTTTTCATTGGTTCCCGCTCTTTATTTCCCGCCGGTTTCTTCTATTTATTCATATATCGTAGCACCGGTGATGCATTTATTATCTGTGCTTCATTCTCGACTTGTGTTCCGTTTATAATGTGTAGTTTATTATCATGGCCATAACAAATGTTAAATATAGAGAATTATGGCGTGAATTCATCGCAGTTAA
The DNA here is from genome assembly GCA_951217055.1 of Gerris lacustris. Classification (NCBI taxonomy): domain Eukaryota; kingdom Metazoa; phylum Arthropoda; class Insecta; order Hemiptera; family Gerridae; genus Gerris; species Gerris lacustris. The sequence continues at coordinate 31,599,457 of OX578285.1, read as the reverse complement.
TCGTGAATTGCCTGAACTGGGCACAAGCAGCTTCCGAGTCAGACATCTTGTCCCAAGAATTTCACAAAATAAACTGAAGTTTTCATAATCCCGAAACGTGTATATTTATATCAATGTTTGCGCAAACATTATAATGTTTGAGCAAACATCATGTTTGACGTGTATGGCCTAAATTTGCCTGACATCAGGTTTGCACAAAATGTTTGATCGTGTAGTGGGGGCCTTAAGCCCTTCTTCTTAATAATCGAAGATCACTTAGATGTTTCCGCCTTGTAATCGTTACAACGAAGCAGAGACGTAACTAGACTTGCTGAGGCCCATGTGTAAGATTTTTTGAGGCCCCCCTCCTAGGTGATTAAATATTTATGTCTAACGTTTTAGGACACACACAAAGTTTGTAAGAAATAGTAACAAACCATTGTTTCTACTATGTTATTATATGCATATGCAGGGTGTCCCACCAAACATGAAGCACTCAATATCTCCGGAACTACTGCGATAAGACAGACGCGGTTTGCGCGGTTCTTTAACTAATACGCCTACAGAAAAATGCTTAGCACTTTGAGCACTAAAGTGCTCAGCAGCAGTACTTAAAATAAGAAAGTCGTGCACAGGAAGACACATTTTAAAGACTAGATAAAAAATAAAAACTTTTTACCCTTGGCATTATTTTTACCTCTAGAAAGCACTAAAGTCTAAGATTTCTTTTTATGAGCTTTACAACTAAAATAATGGCCTAGAAAAAAAAAGTCAAGAATAAAAATTCTTATTATGAGACATTAAATCTGCATCTAATAAAAGTATACCTTATACTCGTAAACAACTTATTTTGTTAAAAAAAAAGTACTCAGTACACCACGAAAATGAGAAAAAAAAAGTTGCTGGTTATTTATATTTGAAAGAAAATGGATTTCGATTTTATGGCTCAAAATAAGAGCTTTTAATTCTTAACATTTTTTCTTAGAGCCATTATGTTAGACGTAAAACTTGATTGATCCTGCAGTCAAAAATCCTTAGAAAAATAACCAATGCTCCTTTCTATGTTTCTAACCTAACTCTTCATGAAGATTTAAATGTGACCTTTGTCCGAGATCTGACCGTATCCCGATATAAAAAATTCCATGAATCCATATCCCACCATCCAAATCCTCTTGTACAACTCCTATCCTCTCAGTTTATCCCAAGCAACCCACCAAGACGTTTGAAGAGGAGATGGCCTAGAGATCTCTTATCTTAAAATATCGTTTTTCCATATATTATGTTAAACTTTTATAATAATTAATATAATCCACTTCATCATTATTTTATCATTATTAGTTAATTTGTATTATAATTATTTCACTATATTTACTGCTAACGAAGTGTAGTCACTGGACTACTTCTTCTTCATGTTTTTCCCGCCACATAACCAATGTATCATCACTATCACTTGTTGCAATTTAAATTTGTAGTTGTGTTATCCAATAAAAAAAAAACAAAAAAAAACTTGATTTAAAATTTTGAAACTTTAATGCTTCCTATACTGACCAATATAATGCTTGGGAAAAAATGCCAAGGGTAAAAAGTTCTTATTTTAATCCATAAAATCTAACTCCGCCTATACAATATGTCTTCCTATTGACTTTTTCTTATTTTAAGTACAGCTGCAGAGCATAATAACAAGAGATATAGAGAAGGCATGGACGGTCTGTGAGGCATGGTATCTTCGTTTCAAATTTGTACTTTCTCTCTCTTGTTAGGATAGTACAGGAACACCATGCCCGGTCTTCCCAGCAAACCCGAGATTTTTAGCCCGTCGCGTCGTCGTATTGCGCTTTTTGTCTTTTAGATAAGAAGTTCTTTTTAGGGTTTTGTAGATACTTCTCAAAACCCTTATACCGAGGGTGATGTGTCCGTCCGTCCGTCGCTCTTTGGTTCATAGGGCCCGAACCGTTTAAGCAAAAGTACTGAAATTTGAAACACTGGTGCAACTTTTTGACCCAACCATAGGAAAAATATGCATAAGTTCATAATTAGATTTGCGCATGTGCAATTCGAAAAAATGTGGTAAACTCAAAAATTTATATTTTTTTAACTTTTTGAGTAGGGTATCAAATGAAAGCTGCTGAAGAGTAGGACACTAATATATATATGATTTTTTTAAATGTTGCATTCCTTATTGGTTAAATAAATCAAAATATACCCAAAAAAAATCCCTCCCCAACCACTATAGATCGGCTGGCGCTAAAATTTTGAAATAATTCATGCTAATATCTTATTGTGGGGCGATGAAAATTCCGGGAGTTCATCCCAAATTTTCAAAAATTGTTAATTTTGGGCGCAAAAAAGTGAAGTTTGCCCAAAATTTTATTTTTTTTAAATTTTGAGTTGGGTATTAAATGAAAGCTGCTGAAGAGTAGGACACAAATATATATATGCCTTTTTTAAAATTTGCATATAGGGGGAAAAAAATCAAAATATACCCCAAAAAAATGTCCCCCCCCCCCCCCCAACCACTATAGATCGGCTGGTGCTAAAATTTCGAAATAATACCTTATATTGGGGCGATGATATTTCCGGGAGTTCATTCCCAGGTTTTAAAAATTACCAATTTTGTGCGCGAAAATTTGGAGTGCGCCCAAAATTTTATTTTTAAAAAATTTGAGTTGGGTATCAAATGAAAGGTGCGGAAGAGTAGGATACAAATATATATATATATATATATATATTTTAAATTTTTAATTCTTTATTGGTTTTATAAGTCAAAATATACCCCCAAAAAAATCCCCCCCCAAATTTTATATAATGGCTGGTCTTAAAATTTTGAAATGATTCATGGTTACACCGTATGGTTGGGCGATGAAAATTTCCTAAAAAATGTAATTTATCTTGTCGTTATTACCTATAAAAAACATTGTGACCTCCCGGAGGATCGAACCCGGGACCTTTAGGATCGAAGAAAAAAAATCATAATTACATAACGGGTATGCTTAATCATCTACAAAACCCTAAAAAGTACTTGGACGCAAGTACTTCCCTGTGATATTTTAATACATGTTTGTAGTAGTCGAGAGAAGGCATGGACGGTCTGTGAGAGATGGTCTCTTCGTTCCTAATTACTTTCTCTATTTCGTTAGGATCGTACAAGAACACCATGTCCCTATTAGTCTTATAGATACCAAATGAAGGTTTTAATGTACTTACACGGCAATGACTCCTGGGTATTCGCCGAAGAAGTTCTTTTTTAATACATGTTTGTAGTAGTCGAGAGAAGGCATGGACGGTCTGTGAGGCATGGTCTCTTCGTTTCTAATTACTTTCTCTATCTCGTTAGGATTGTACAAGAACACCATGTCCGGTCTTCCCAGCAAACCCGAGATTTTTACCACGTCTCCGTATTGCGCTTTTAGTCTTTTAGATACCAAATGAAGGTCTTCTATTTTAAAATCTCCTGAACAAATAAAATAAAATATAATTATTCGGTGACAAAAATAGTAATATTACTTCGCTTAGAAGCGAAGCCAAGGAATTCCACATTTCTTGACTTGGTTTTTAGAATTTTGTCCTTATAATAATTAGTACTAATAAACTGCGATATAATCAAACTAACCAACTTGACGACGCAACATCCCGTCGAGGGCTTGGACCTGCCGAAACTCTTAAACAACTGATTAATTTAAGATTTTTGTAATTTTTGAGTGGGGTATAATTTTAAAGGTATTGAAATTTATATCACTAATATAGGATACTATCGATAACTGTTTAAACTGGAAGGCTCATATTAATAAGTTGAATACAAAACTATATAACATTTTTTTTTTTTTAATCTAAAAATGTATCTAAGTATCTCACAGCTGAGAGTCTTATATTATGTCATTGTTGACTCCATAATACAGTATGGACTACTCTCATGGGGATCAGCTTGTGACACTATCAAGGAAACAATATTTCTAAAGCAAAAAGCAATTTTAAGAATAATATTAAATAAAAGACGTATAGAACACTCAAAATCACTATTTAAGCAGCTCCCGATATTGACTCTTAAACAACTGTATCAATATAAATGTATAACCTACCTTCAAGAAGGGAAACATAATATAAAAAGAATAGACCATGCAATAGTTACTAGAGGTCTAATCAGAGGTTATTACATTGTGCCAACTCTCAGAACTTCTATGGCCCAAAGACACTGGACCTATCGAGCAGTGATAATATTCAATCAATTACCTGATGAACTTAGACATATAAAATCTTTGAAACTATTTAAAACTAAAATAAAAAAATATATTGCTGACATACAGTAAATTTATAAATATACTTTAACTATTAAGAAAAATAAAATAAATAAACCAAAAAGGGTAAATACGAAATGTATATACTCATTATTACTACAAATAATTAAATCAATAAAATTAAAATTATATAAAATAACTAATTATTATTTTAATACTTATAACTTGCTAAGCAAATGTTAACACTACTATTGTAATTATTTTTCTTACTGGCAACTTACTGTTATTTCAAACTTTATAGACACATAAATAAATTATTATTATTATTAGATCACAAAAATAGATATCGCGTTTCCAAAATGGAGGCCATTTTACATCCAAAAGAACCAAATAAGTGCATACGTAAGATGCTAAAGGTGTGCATATTATGAGGAATAAGGTGTGCATATTATCGCACACCTTAATCCTCCAAAGTGCAACTTTTTATATATATTTTAGTAAAAAAAATTAATAATAATAATAATAATAATAATAATGTAGGAAATATGAATTTTTATGACCGAAGAAACCACTAGTAGCTTTAGGCCTTTTAGTAGCTTGCTGGCAAGTATTTAACGGGATTTTCTTACTATTAACATGAACTCAACTTGTGTATATTTTTAATAAATTTAAACTCAGGTAAACATCCCTAGAGACCTTGTAATAAGAATATATCAGATAAACAATAACTTACCTATAAATGGAATAAATCTCCAAGTATTGCCTAGAAAGGGTATCGGTCTTGGTCCAGGAACTTGGTGGTAATTTTTCGCCTGATCCTTTAACGATGATAATCGAGCTTCCTGAAGTTGCATTACTGAGCACTCACGTCTTAATTGTCTCAAAACTCTTTTCATCCTAACAAACCAAGCACGTGTTTAGTTAGTTATTTGTACTTTCAACTTATAATTAAAATTTAAAATACAGCCTTCTAATTCTAATATGGCGTTCTTACTTCTAACTATTACAGAGAAGAAAAAAAACTACCGCCAATAATAAGTAAAATTAATTTCTCGATTTTGCCTCGGGGTATGAAGTTTCTGAATATGTATGCCAAATTTCGTTAATATCGGCCGACAGACAGACATTTTTTAAAAACCACTTTTTTGGACTCAAGGATCCTAAAAACGTGTAAATCCATCAAAATTTCAAAATTGTATTTTCGTGCCATCACAATACTTTCTCTTTATATGAGAAAGTAAAAATTTGTTATTTATAATATTGTGACGCCCTAAAAAGAAAAAAAAAGAAAATAAATAAACTTAAATCTTTAAATCTGGATTACTCATCCCTTTCACCCTTTACCATGTGTATACTACTTGGAAGTGTTCGTGTGTATGTGTTATGTGTGAGCGTGTTAGAGTACACTAATGTGCATATGCCGGTATGCATAAAATAGGGGGGGGGGGAGCACCATTTATTTTAAATCCGGGCCTGCACGGTTGCAGACGTTCACTGGGACGCGCGCCACTGTTGTTTTATAGATTGTTTACATAATATGCAATCGAATATACTGACGCTAAGTTATCCTCTGATAGTTACATTTAAATATTTATCTTTTTCTTAATTAAGATTTATATTAATACACAAATTGTTCAATTTTTTAAACTTAATCGTCGGAATTCTTTTTAACTCCTCATTAACTTAAATTAATATAAGGTAAATTTATAGACTAACGGAAAAACACCTTGAACATATGATTTCAGTAGGTTGGTAGAAAATATTGAAAATTAATTCTTGTCAGTTAATCTCGCATTGAAATATCACTTATTAAATAAACTTCACTGGTTAGAATTAGTCCACAAAGTAACTTCTAGTTATTGTTAAAAAACTGTTTAACATAAAGTTAACCGTTATTCAATACTCTCGTAATGCTCCTTGGGACCGAACTCCCGTACTCGTTATTTTTGAAGAAACATTAATTGGTTGCTGCAGGATGATATAATTCACTTTTAGTCTCGAACAAACAATCCGTGGGATACTTACAACAATACGTATTACGTATTATAAATAGGTAAATCAGTTTCTTTGGTCAACTTCTTCCATTCTTAAACGAATCCCACGCTAAACAATGCTTAACTAAGTCTAGTTTACTGTTACCTGTCGCATGGTTCTAATTATCTATTACAAAAAGATATATCAGTTCTTCGGTCGACTTCTTCTATACTTGAACAAATCCCACTTTAGGTGTACACTACTATAAGTCTACCAGTGAAAAGGTTCTAATTATCTATTACAAATGGGTACCTATATCAGTTCTTTGGTCGACTTCTTCTATACTTGATCAAATCCCACGTTAGGTGGACACTACTATAAGTCAACCAGTGAAAAGGTTCTAATTATCTATTACAAATGCACATTACGTTAGCTGCGGTTTATTTCTTAGTAAACTTTTTCATAATTAGCACATTACGCAAGTAGTGAAAATTGGATTTTTGCATGTAACTGTCAATGATATAACGCTAACGGATTCCTCTTTAGCATACACCATACAATCCTATCCATTAGTATAAAAATACGTGTTGTGTCGCGGGACGCCCGGTAGAAACCAAGTTCCTTGCGCTTTTCATTAAATATACGATGATAACTTCTTATACATGTCGGAGTTAGAAAAGAGACAAAATTAAAAGTAACTAACTATTTGTACTTAGCGGAGTTAAGGCAAAATTTAAAGAAATTCATTTTTTGAAGCGAGCAATAAATATGTATTGAATATTGAGAAAAAAGTTTATCATGATGAGTTGATAGTTAAAGAGGATGATTGTAGTAAACAGCAAAGTAGTGAGGTAACAGGACTATTCCCTAAACCCTCTCGCCCCGGCCTACTCCATTTAAAATATTATACAATATATCACTTCACTACTCAAAAACTTCTGCTTGTATCAGGTTGAAATGTTTCATGCCTGTTCCAATTGTACTTTAAACGATGTGTGGTTTTATTAAAATCGTTACGTTAGAACTTAAGATATCGGTAAAAACTTTGTTTTCTCTATAATTTTTGTAGAAAAGTTGTTTGTCTCATTGAATAGATGAAGATAGAATTCTTTTCAGTCCTAAATGATGAAACTCAAATTTTTGTTCTGTGGTTTTAGTTGATCCTACGCGGGATTACGGAAAATTTAACATCTGATTGCATACAAACTCTACTGGACTGGTACTTATTTTATTATTTTTTTCTTTCTTAATTTTTCGTAAAAATTGGCATTGGAGTTCTTAAAATACAAACTATACTTTACTAACAATCACACACGCATATGTTTAGGGGCCCCATTTGATCAAGTAGCGGAGGGGCACCGAAATTTTTCGCTACGACTCTGGCTTTTGTAATATAGTGCAGTATTCTTGATTCCTGTCCCTTCGGCTAAATATTTCTTAATAATTTAAATCTATGTACTTACAATTTAGTAATTTTTTAAAAATATTTTATGGTTTGTCCTACAAACAGGGTCTAATTTATATACAGAAAATTTACTTTCTTCCATATCTCATAATAATTCAAATCTATTTATGTGTTGGCAATTAATTAATTTTCTTACGTACAATTGGGGGTTATCTATGAAAACTTGTTCTTCAACCAGGGCCTAATTTATATACGGAAAATATAATTTATTTCTTATCTCTTCAGCTTAATAAATAAAATTCATCGGTATGATATTGTATAATTTTTATTATTTGCTCAGATATTTTTGTTTAGACAGTAAGTATTACAGCTAAATAGCTTGACAACGGCTAATATTAGATATTAAATAAAAATATAGCTACATAACATTTATAAATAGACTGGATATAATAAGTATGACAAGCTTAAAGCATATTTACTAGCAATTATAAAAAATAGATACGATAATTGTTCTTTATTTGAAAAATGTAAAAAAATGATTTTTTTTTTTTGTTTTTCACTATTTAAAAAAAAATATATTTGAACTATTATGTAGGTATATATTGAAACATTGATGTCCAAGGTGTGGTTTGTTTAATTTAGATAAGGTTTGGCTTTTTCGCGGCACTTAAATGTACTTAACTATGATGTAAATGCTAACTTGACATTATGTTGGAGTTGTTTTGAATGGCATATTAATGAGTGATAGATACCTGATATTAAGAGATGTTTACTTCACTGTGGTTTACGTGTTGTGACTAGGAATGTTGGAACTAGTTGACTGAACGAGTGTTTAAGGTAATTAGAAAGCAAGGCATGTGCAGAGCAAAGCGTGTCGGAGCTTACTGGTCTCATGCTCCGTATCATCCGCTTTCACTATCCTCCCTCTCTCCTCGACCTCCTCCTTTCTCTTCTCAAGTCATCTCTCCTTTCTCTTCTCAAGTCATCTCTCCTTTCTCATCTCAAGTTATCTCTCCTTTCTCATCACAAGTCATCTCTCCTTTCTCTTCTCAAGTCATCTCTCCTTTCTCTTCTCAAGTCATCCTATCTCTTCCCAATTCATCTCTCCTTTCTCTTCCCGAATCATATATCCTCTCTCTTCTCAAGTCATCTCTCCTCTCTCTTTTCAAGTCATCTCTCCTTTCTCTTCTCAAGTCATCTCTTATTTCTCTTCCCAAGTCATCTCTCCTTTCTCTTTTTAAGTCATCTCTCCTTTCTCTTCCCGAATCATATATCCTATCTCTTCCCAATTCATCTCTCCTTTCTCTTTCCAAGTCATATCTCCTATCTTTTCCCAATTAATATCTCCTTTCACTTCTCAAGGCATCTCTCCTCTCTCTTCCCAATTCATCTCTCCTTTCTCTTCCCGTATCATATATCCTATCTCTTCCCAATTCATCTCTCCTTTCTCTTTCCAAGTCATATCTCCTATCTTTTCCCAATTAATCTCTCCTTTCACTTCTCAAGTCATCTCTCATTTCTCATCTCAAGTCATCTCTCCTTTCTCTTCTCAAGTCATCTCTCCTATCTCTTCCCAATTCATCTCTCCTTTCTCTTTCCGAATCATATATCCTATCTCTTCCCAAGTCATCTCTCCTCTCTGTTTTCAAGTCATCTCTCCTCTCTCTTCTCAAGTCATCTCTCCTTTCTATTCGCAAGTCATCTTTCCTTTGAATCTACAATCGCTCACATCAAACCACTACTTTCGACTCAAGCAATAATAAACGTAAATTGAAATTAGAATTAGTTTATTTCACAAAGCAGTTTTCAGCCTGCATAAGGCCGTCATCAGTGGCTAAGAACAAACAAGAATTTTCGAACCCTCGAGTTTGAACCCTTGTAACTTCTAAACGGAAAGTCGTGTGTAGATGAAACATGTTTATTTATTTATACAATAATACAATTTTATGTCATATCAATAATTATTTTTTTACATTAATTTTGAATTACTTTATTACGGGATAAGTAAAAAAAGTGCCAATTTTTGGCACATTTTGACATTGCCCAACTTTAAATACTCACTTTAAAAGTTCTTAACCAAATCAAACCAAATTCACATGTATGAGTAGGTTTTGTAATAAATTACTTATTTTTCCGTGACACCCCGAAACACTAAACAACTTGTAATTAGACAATAATTCTTCTAACAAATTATATTGTACACAGTGGCGAGCAGGGCGATGAAGCAAAGGAAGATGCACTGCTTCTGTAAAATTTTGAAATAAAATGTAAAATTCATTCACATATAAACTTCAGTAAACGTGAAACACGATTCATGTAATTAACATACGTTCCACTTAAATTGCGTGCTGTCCGCGGCAGAGACGTAACTAAACCTGCTGAGTCTCGTGTGCTAGATTTTTTTTGAGGCCCCCCTACAAGGTGACTAAATATTTTTGTCCCCTTATTTTTTAGGACGCACATAAGGTGTGTACGAAATTAAACAACATTATTTTATGATAAAAAATAAAAACTATTTTTCCTTCTGCGTTATATGCATTTATAATGTGTCCACCTAATATGAACCACTCAATATCTCCGGAACTACTGCAGAAAGGAAAGACGCGGTTTGCGTGGTTTTATGTTAACTTAAAATGCGCCTACAGAAAAATGCTATGCACTTTGATTTGAGCACTACAGTGCTCAGCAGCAGTACTTAAAATATGAAAAAGATGAACAGGAAGACATTTAAAAGACTAAATTTAGAATAAGAATAAGAATGCCATTTATTGTTTTATAATACATAGTTTTTACAAAGAAACATCTAAAAAGGCTAATTTAAAAGAACAAATCGGCCAATAGCCGTGGCGCAAGATTTATAATATACGACTTAAAATAAGAACTTCTTACTCTATGGCATTTTTTTCTCCGATCATCATTTTGACCTCTATAGAGAGCACTAAAGTTTAAGAATTTGAGTTTTCAACTCAGTTTTACAACTAAAATAATGGGTCTAGAAAAAAAATGTCAGGAATATATTTCTTATTTTGAGACATTAAATCTACATCTATTAAAAGTGTGCCTTATATAAGCATCTTATTTCGTTAAAGAAATTCTCAGTACAGCATGAAAATGAGAAAAAAAAGTTGCCTGTAATTAATACTTTAAAGAATGAATTTCGATTTTTTTGGCTCAAAACAAGCATTTTTTTAAATTGTTTCTTAGATCTATTATTTTAGCCGTAAAACTTGAGTTGAAAACTCTATTTTGAAAGTTCAAAGCTTGGAGGAAAATGCCATGAGCTAAAATTTCTTATTTTATGCCATAGAATCTAAGTAAAGCCTTAAAGAATGTCTTTCTGTTAACTTTTTCATATTTAAAGTAGTAGAAAAAGTGCTTAGCATTTTTTTTGTAAGCGCATTTTAGGTTAACATAACCCATCAAGCCGCGTTTTTCTTCCTGCAGTAGATTCCGAAGATATTGAGTGGATCGTGTTTGGTGGGATACCCTGTGTATAACTATAGACATATTTTGCTTGTAAATAAAATATAAATAATTTAAAAAATTATACTAAAGATAGTTACATTTCTACAGAACATAACAGGATAATACAAAACATCAACTCTCTAAAATACACAATTGTGTAAAAATCATGTCATGTTAAAAGTGATTTTTTTTTATATTAATAATATTATCTTAATAAGCATTTAACATCAATTATCAATTGTCAAAAATAATGATAATAATTGACCGAGCGAAGCGAGGTCTATGTTTTAACTATTTTGTTTTCCAGTCTTCCCCAGGTATTAGACCGTTTTGCATTTCGTCTGAAAATGTTTGTTACTCGCTTACGGCCAAACGCTTTATTCGATTTTCTTCAAATTTGACATAGATGTTCTTTGAAGTCATAAAAACAACGTATGAGTTTTATATTTAATGAATTCATTTTTAAATTATTAAAAAAATAAAACAAAAAAAAATGTTTTAAAATTTATTTTTTGTTTATCTTGAAATTTGGCATGCATGTTACTTTAAGTTGGGAAAATAAATATATATAGTTGTTTTTTTATGAAAAAATTAATTTAAAAAAATGTTTTTTAGATTTTTTTTCAAAAGTTTTATTTTTAAATTTTTATTTTTTCTTGAAATTTGGAATAGATGTTATTAAGACATTAAATCGATGTATATGTTTATTTCTTTAAAAAATGTTTAGAATTACCATAAAAATAACCTTCCCAGCAGGGAATCGAACCCGGCCTCTCAATGTCCGCGTTTAAACTTATTTTCTCAGAAGCTAGATTTTTCCCGGGAAAACTACTTATACCTTTATTCGTATTTAAATGGACTACATTTAAAAAAAAATAATTAAAAATCGTCGGAATAGTTTTGGGGAAATAATGTATTTTCAGAGTTTTTGAGGGGGAGTGCCCCCAAATGTATAGCTTAAATTAATTTATCGATTTCACCTCGGGTTATCATTTATCCTTTTAGTAATTGAAATCGATTTTTATGGTTTATTTTCGAATGAAATTTTTACAAATACCATAAAAATAACTTCGCCCCAGCGGGGAATCGAACCCCACCTCTCACTGTCCGCGTTTAAAATTATTTTCACAAAAACTAGATTTTTCTCGGGAAATCGACATATACCTTTAGATTTGTATTTAAATGGATCCTCTGTCCGCGTTTATTTTTTTTTCTAATTTTCGCGAGGTCTACTGTTCACTGAACTACTAGTAATAATAATTATTATGTGGAAAAGAATATACCCATCACATAATAATATATAATAATTAATAAAATTTAAACTAACTTCTTATTTTTATTATATTTTTTTTTATAACTATCCGGGAGGAAATGAGGCCCCCCTTACCCCGAGGCCCGTGTGCGGATGACTCCATGTACACGGCTAGTTCCGGCTCTGGTCCGAGGGTAACGATCACCCTAAATCAGTGGTTCAACCTTTTAGTAACCGCGGCCCCTTGAAATCTCCACAAACGAATCAGCCCCCCTCCCCTCCCATTTTAAGTAACATAAAAGTTATTAGGTAATTACCATTTTAAATCTAACTTTATTTATGTACAAAAAAACTCAAATTAAAATATTTAAATAGGTAAGATAATTTAAAATATAAGATAAAATAATTGTATTATAATACCTAGGACCCCTGGGGGGCCTCGGCCCCCCGGTTAAGGCTCTACCGCCCTTTGAGGTTAGGAAAAACAGTAAAATTAAAATTATACTGGTTCTAAGCAAGATATCAAAAATCTAATCGACGAGTTTTATCGTTGTATTGAAATGGCGCCTGTACTATTTATCATAGGAAGTTGAAATAGGGCTCAAATTGTGCAGAATTAAAATTAGGAATGAAGCCTGTGATTAGATTTTTGATATCTTTCTTAGAACCAATAAAATTTTCAATTTAATGATTTTTCTAACCTCAAAGGAGCGGTAGAGCCTTACCACTGCCCTAAATATCCCAATCTGTAATCATGAGAAGCGGAACTGTGATAGCATGGATTAAAGGCTGCGCGCGCAACTTAACTCGGAGAAGAAAGGGAAGGGTTGCCATCTAAGGCCCCTTTCACACTAAAAGAATCTTCATAAATCTAAATCAAGTATGTAGAATCAAATCCGTATTTATTATATCAAAACCTTTCACACAGATAGAATCTTCATAAGTCTAAATCAATCAAAATCAACAGGGGCAATCTGATTTATCAAGATTCGGCGTAGGGGTTTCTATTAAAATGTAAAAATACTCTGTTTTTCCCTTTACACCGGCTAAATAAATTAAGTTCAATCATTTGATTTATTTTTTCGGCTTGCTAAAATCTTGTAGAATCTGATTTATCGTATCTCACCAAGATTGGCCGCCAGGGCCGCTGAGAGGATTTCCAGGCCCCTGGGCAAGTTAGCATCTGGGCCCCTTTGATAAAATAAGAGGGGGGGGGGGGGGGTCCGGGGGAAAATAATTGAGTAGTTTTATAGCTGGTAAGTATAATTAAAAAACCTTCTTTTACTCTTTGTAAAATATGATATCAGTATGTCAATATGATTTGTCTGTCAGTTTCTCTCCTACAAATTAATATTGACCATAATGAATAAGATAAAAAATTTAAAAAACTAAATGAAACCCTAAAATTCAAACTTCCTCAAAAAAAAAAAAATATACTCATGACACACAAGGAATAATTTTATGTTCTGCACAGTCAGTGATGAACTTAGCATCAGGGCCCCTTTGAACAAAAAACGGTGGGGGGGTCCGGGGGTCCTCCCACGGAAATTATTTTAAAATGTATGTGCAAAAAGATGAGTTTTAAGAATTTCTGAGGGTAAGTTTGTCCTATCAGGAAAAGATGTTTGGTGGGGACGAATTTTAAATACATATATGTACCGTTGGTTAGGTTTTGTATTTGTGTCTGTTTATTTGCCGTTGCGTGAATCAACTTTGCCTCCTAAACTTAGCTAGGGCATTGGGGGCCCTCGGCCCTCGCCAAAAAAAATGCATAAGAAAAAACAAAAAACACATTTGCGTTCAGAACTGAATGGGGGTCCCCTTATAATAGTATAGAAGTATAATTCCAAGTTAGATTTTATTAAGCTCTAATGGGGCCTCTACCAACATTGGTACAAAGATAGTACTTTCATGCTTCTTTTTATTTGGGGCCCCTTGGCACCGGGGTCCGCCCGCAATTCGGGCCTATAGTTATGCTACTAATCACAATATCTATATTGCTTTTTTAGTTGTAAAAATCCAGCGCCGCCCCCCAGAGGCCCGGGCCTCCAGGGGGTCCGGGCCTGTGCCTCCCCAACTTAGCTAGGGCATAGGGGCCCTCGCTAAAAAAAAATTATGAGAAACAAAAAATTGCCTTCTAACTGAATGGGGCCCCCTTACAATAGTATATAGAAGTATAAGTTAGATTTCATTATGATCTATAAGGGCCTCTACCGACATTAGTACAAAGATAATATATAGTTTCATTTTTGTTTTTTTATTTGGGGCACCTGGGTACGGCCACAATTCGGGCCCACAGTTATCCACTAATTACAATATCCGTTTTGCCTTTTTTGGTTATAAAAATCCAGGACCGCCCTCGGAGGCCCGGGCCACCTGGAGACCCGGGCCCCTAGGCATTTGCCCCCCCCCCCCCCCCCCCCCCCTGTCGGCTGCCCTGTTGGCCGCTGCGATTTATATTAAAATGTACACAAACTCAGGGGGAGTAAAGGGAAAGAGAGGCGATTAGTGAACGACTAGTAATATGTTTGTGATAGCTTTCGGTTTTATTTTAAATAGCTAATCCATTAACTCCTTTATAATATTCATAACGTTGGACCATTTCTTATTAATGTTTGTTTTATTTTATAATTTAATTTCTAAAAATACAACATACCTTTCCTATTTTCTAGTCACATATGTGTCTAATAAGTTCATTTAAATAAATAAATGTTTAATAGTATTACTTCTTTGTTAATTTTTTTATTATTCAATATTTTGTTTTATTATTTATTTCATTTTAGTGCAATGAACCATTGTTAGAAATTATATAAAAATAATTATTGTAGAGTTATATTTCGCCCTCGTCCGCAATACCTCCCCCCTTTTTTGCTCGGCATCGAAAGCTCCCCCCCCCTTGAAGGTCTGAAAGGGGGTTGTTCCCTGTTATTTAAATAACATGTATATTGGAACATGTTATTTCCTGATAACAGGACAATAATAACATGTTACCGCCAAATAACTGATTACCCACCTGTATGAACGAGTGTTTTGTCCTACCCATTTAGTACTGGGAATACCACTGCTAGTTTTCAAAAAATGATAAAGTACTTGAAATGGTACGGAGAGAGTTATGCTCCCTTGTGTATAGTGTAGGGTCTTCCCTGATAAATCTTTATAATCCATTATCTCATCCTCCTTTTCTAATTTTACAATGAGCCGAAGATTTTCATCTTTCATTTGCACAATTTTTTTTCACACACAGTTTTTTCTGTCCAAATGTTTTTTGGTGGGGATCATCATTTTAAGCAATTTCTCTGAATGTATCCATGACAAATCCTACAATGACATGGCCATCAATTTAATGTGTTACCTTATTGTTTAATAAATTCTTCAACTTCCTTTATCAGCCTCAAAATTCAAGAGACAAAGAACTCTTTTTTAGTTCGGCTAAATATGCATCAGAAAGAGGTAAAAATAAAAAACTTGATAATATTAAATAATACTGTATTTACACATTTAAAAAAAAAAAAAAAAACATTAAAATTTTAAAAAACATAAACCTATATATACTCTGAGTAATTACAAATATATACATTAACAAAAAAAATATATGTTAAATAAATAAATAGATAATAATAAAATAACAACTTTATATAAGGTAACTTCGGATGGGCCCAGAAAACTGATTTTATAGATAATCAGACATAAATAAAATATTTTAATTTCTAACTAGTATCACATATCATAAATATATTAAATTCAGAATAAGTAACGCATTCAGTCAAATATTCTTCATAGTTAACCATAACATGGTTGCTGTCAGTTTTAAAAATTGTCGGTACATTTTGATTCTAACTAAATACTGGTAACGTAAAAATAAAAATAATAATAAAAAAAAAAAAAAAAATGTATATATTTCAATTTTTTAATGAGACTGAAAGTTTACATTTTGAGAGGTGAGGTAGTACAAGAGCTGAACAATATTTTTTATACAATTTAGTGACTAATTCAATATGCAAAGTAATGCAATGAGCTGTCGAGGAAAGGACATTCAAGGATATTGTGTAGTTCAGTACAAATAATTTAATACTGATTTTGGCATTATATGAGCTTTGAAAGAATTTAAATATCCATTGAGTAAATTACTAAATTAAAACCAGCTTTGACAGTCTATAGACAAACTATAGATGGCTTACAGAAAGAAATTGGTAAACATTTGAATGGAGTTCTGTTCCTGAAATTTTTAAAAATTAACTTTTTCTATACCTGAATGTGTTTCCTCTTCGCGTCTTTTAAGTATATACTTATTACATTTAAATCAAAAGGAGATTATGAAACAAAAGAGTATAATAATAATATAGGTGATCAGGTAGCTAAAAAAGTATCTTTTTCTAAATATTTACAGAGTGTGGCCAGACAGCTTAATTTTCATTAGCACATAATCACGACATTGATTCATTTTAGATCTTGGTTCTAATAGTTTATTAATGACTGTGATAAATTTATCCTCGTTTCTTCTGCAGTACATCATCGTATCCTCTTCTAGAACTGCTATCTTATCATCTCGGATCTCATCCATGGCAACATTTTCAGTCAAATGAGGATTAAATCTATGATATACATCTTCAGGCAGTAGGTCATTCAGCATAGTATGCACAGCTAAAAGGAAAAGAAACAATTTAAAGATGCACAATTAAAGATTATTTACAAATCACCTTAAACTTAACAGTCATAAAAAAAATTAAAACCGGTAGGTTTAGATTTCTTAAGTATACAGTAGAGTCTCGCTAATCCGGACCCCGCTAGTCCGGACATCCGTATAATCCGGACGGGCCAAAAACTATGTACAATTTGGAACTAGGGTTATTCAGATTTATGAATTGTTGAGATTATCAAGGTTTCTGCTTTTATTATCTATTAAAATGTATATAAAATTGTTCCTAGAATAGTATACAGGTGTACATTCCAACATTCCGACACGAGGAATACCGGGTATTTCTGTTAAAAATAAACAGATTTAGAATAAGTAAGAACATCGACAAATCTCTTTTGGTTCCGTAGAAATGTAGGGCGGAAGATATAAAGGTAGTGTATTCCAAGAAATACAATAAAATACGAGTAAGATGGTGAGAGAGTTTTAAGAAACACGTAGCGGGAGCTCAAAGCAGTTCCGTGAAATTTCGCCAAGCCGCGTGTGTATAATGTCTCAACTTTTTGTGAAGTGATTAGCCGCTGCTCGAATTTCATATCGGAACACAGCTTGTTTTCCTGGAAGTCCCTTCTATACCTGCACCTGCTTAGTAGATTGTAATTTTATTTTAATTAATTTGATATTTGGACTGGTGACAGAACAGTCCTAAAATAGTGAACATACATTGTACAAGTATGTTTTTGAGACTAGTAGAAGTAACTTTTATGATAATAACATCGATTTTAATAGTTTTTCTCAACCAAAACTTGTTTTATATTATATTTTAAAAGTGATTCCGTTTAATCCGGACATTCGGTAATCCGGACTGGGTCCGGTCCCGTCAAACCCGGATTAGCGAGACTCTACTGTACTTACAAAAAAAAAAAAAAAAAAATTATAAAACCAAACAAACTTATTGTTATAAACTAAAGCCATTTACACCGTTAAAAGATATAATCCTCTCACTTTAAATTATAAGGAATAAACATATTATACGTGGTGTGATCAAAAAGTATCCGACATTAATCTTTATTGGTCAAACAAAGGAAGCTGTGGGGGCAGGGCTTGGTGTGCGGTTGTAGGCATGCCTAGTGTGAATGCTCATTTTTTTGTACATCTGCAACACGAATCAGTCAACAGTAGGCTATTAATTAGTGAGCCAGTGAGAGTGAGTGTCGTCGGACTTATCTTTCAGACAAAATGACAGAAAAAGTTGAACAGCGTTACTGCATCAAATTTTTTTAAGCTTGGCAATTCTCAAATTGAAACAATTCGCAAAATTTAACAAGTGTTTGGGAACGAGGCGATGGGCACCACACAAATAAAAAGGAGTGGTACAACCACTTCAAAGATGGCCGCTTATCCATGGAGAGTGAAGCACGGTCCTGCAGCATCCCGAACTGAGGCCGTTATTGAGCAAGTAAGGAACTTGGTGATGCAGAATCGCCGAATGATGATCTGAGAACTTGTAGCCGAGGTGAACATTAGTTTTGGGCCCATTAAATCCATTTTGACTGACGACTTTGTCCTCAGGAGGGTCTCAGCAAAGTTTGTGCTAAAATTGATAACAATTGAGAGGGCCATCATTGTAGTGGTTGTACCACTCCTTTATTTGTGTGGTGCCCATCACTTCATTCCCAAACACTTGTTAAATCTTGCGGATTGTTTCCATTTGAGAATCGCCAAGCTTAAAACAAAATTTGATGGAGTAAAGCTGTTTGACTTTTTCTGTCATTTTGTCAGAAAGAGAAATCCGACAACACTCACTCGCCCGGGCACACTAATTAATAGCCTACTGCCGACTGACTCGTGTTGCAGACGTACAAAAAAATGAGCATTCACACTAGGCATTCCTGCAACCGTACACCAAGCCCCGCCCCCACAGCTTCCTTTGTTTGGCCAATAAAAATTAAGGTCGAATACTTTTTCATCACACCACGTAAACTTAATAATTAACGATAAATTATTAAATATAGATTTACTTCTTTTAAAATGTTAAAACTAAACAAAATTTACCTTCTGTATCAGTAGCACTGTCTAAAATTTTATCAAAAATTTGTTTCCATGAACTGGAGACCTTATTAGTGGCTTCTTCATCTTGAACAGTAGGGACAGGATTATGTCTTCCAGTGCCGCAAGAAACAATACAGCTGATTTTCTCATCAGGCCAAAGAGATTTTGCCTCATGGATAGCAACAGCTGTGGGATTATTTACAAGAATTCCACCATCCTGTAAAATAATAATAAAAAAAATGCATCACTTTAATTTATATTTAACTAGCTCAAGTAGTATTTATGATATAAAAAAAATATATACATTAAAAATCTTTTCTCAAAGAGAAAATGTGTGGTACTTCTTTAGATTGTTACTCCCCTATGCTTTTTTAGAATATAGGTGACTTTGACTAAATAACTATTAAGTTAAGACAAAGGGATATTTAGTCCAATGTACTTTGGGACTAAGGAATATCACACTTCTGTTCTTATAAGGGGATTAGCAGTCTAAAGAAGAACATTTCATACATCTTCTTTAGAATGTTACTCCCCTCTGTTTTTTTTATAAGGAGAGTAACAATCTAAAGAAGCGAAAAATTGGTCTTTTTTGTGAGTTTATAAAATCAAACTGAAGTTAGTAACTTATTAATATATTTAGTTCCCTGTAATAGCAAAATAAAAGTAATTAAAAAACAGGAGGGTTTTGGAACACAAGGTATAAGAAGATCTGATTGAAGAATCACACTAATACAGGGCTGTCGAACATAAGCTGGTGAAACTAGTTTTTGGGGGGGGGGGGGAGGGTTGAATTCAAAAGAACCAGAAACGAATCAGAAAAGATTTGAACGCTTACCTAAAATATTGTTAGCATTTTATATGTTTGCTGCCCTGAAAGATACTGCAGATTGATAATATACCCCTTAATAAAATTGAGTTAGACACCTCAGCTGTAATATTTTAATTTAATAATATCACATGTGTGAGAGGTAATTGAATTATTGGTTCACCACTAATTACCAATAAGGTAATGATATGTTTTGACACCTTTTTTAATAACCGATGAAAAGTTCCAGTAAGTATTTGCTAAAAGATTAATTAATCTATACTTCAAACACGTCAGTGTTTTACATACAGTAAGGTTAGAAATAGAAGTGAAAAAGTATAATTGCTCGCCCTTGCTTATGCTAAAAAATAAATAAAATTACCTGATGAAGTAAGTCTCCAGTTCTGAATTCCTCGAAAATAGTTGGAGCAGCAGCTGAAGCACGAACGGCTTCAAAGATAGTATGACTGGAATTACCCTGGTAATCTGAGGTTCTCAAATATGGAAGTGAATAATTCCTGAATAAAAATGGAGCAACCCTCCTGTGATTGACCACTGTAGACAGAGCACATATCTAAAAGAAAATACAATGGATATTAAGTAAAATAGTATTTTGAAATACAGTAGACGCCCTTAAATATGATCATTTTGGGACCCAGACAAAGTGGTAACAATAAACGACTGAAAATAATAAGCAAAAGTCACAGGAGGAAGTAAAAGTCAAAACAAAACAAAATTATAAACAAGACTGTGTTTATTATGTACATTGAGTGATGTGATTAACATTAGAAAAAAAAATTGAATTGCCAATGTACATGATTTTACATATATAAGTAATTTTATTTATTTATTTTTTTTTTTTTTAGGAAAAATACAAAATAAATATTTAGGGACAAAAATAATGCATACATATATGTATGTAAATAAACATCCATGATCATGATGTTTTGGAGGGCTCATTCTTCATTTAAAAATTAAACTTAAAAATAAAACAAATCATCTTGAACTTATGAAAATTTTATGATGATAGAATATGAATCATCATTGAAGACAAAAACACAAAAAAAGAAAAGGGGGAGAGTAAGAAGAGTTTTACTTTCTGAGAGAAAAGGATATTCACCGAAACACCAGTGCAACAGCTCTAGTCGCTATCCGAAAATGATAATAAAAAATTTAACGATCTCGACTTTGATCAAAATAAAAAGAAAATGTTCAATTCGTTGGTATTGGGTGGACCCCTTCCAAGCTACTTTGATCACACTAAGCAGTTGATAAAATTAATGTTTAATTAACGACGTTCACTGCATAAAGGGATTTAGACTTTACAATTATTTGTGAAGACACAAATGTTAACAGGGTGACTAATAATACTAGCCCATAAAAACCAAGTTTTTATTATAAATCCTTTATATTTTTTTGCATTTTGGTTGTGAGGGTAAATATTGGTGTTAAATTCATTTTAATTTTAAATAATTATTTAAAAATTAATTAATTATTAATTTGTTAGAATGTTTTTGTATTGGTAGAGAGTCGATATGCAAAGTTTCAGCTCGATTGGATGTCTGGAAGAGGGTTATCTCGCCCTCCAAAGATTTTATATACTCACCAATTAATTAGATTTAATTATTCCATTCATTTTTAAAAATAATATTAATTAAGTTTAAGAATTAATTAATTAATTAATTTGTTAAAATGTTTTTAAATTAGTTGAGAGTCAATTAATCAAGTTTTAGCTCGATTGGATGACTGGAAGAGGGATAACTCGCCCTCCAAAGATTTCATACACCTACCAATTAAATAATTAATTAATTAAATACCTATTTATTATTTTTATTTTTATTACTTAATTTATTTAAAATTTAATAATTATATTAATTTTTAAGAAGGTTATTAATTAAATTTAAAAATTATTTAATTAGTTAATTTGTTAAAATATTTTTGTATTGGTAGAGAGTCTATGTACCAAGTTTTAGCTCGATTGGATGACTGGAAGAGGGTAAACTCGCCCTCCAAATATTTTATATACTTACCAATTAAATAATTAATTAAATAAACATTTATTATTTTATTTCTATTACTTAATTTTTTAAAAATTTAATTAATTCATTCATTTTTAAAAGATAAATAATTAAATTTAAAAATTAATTAATTAATTTGTTAAAATAATTTTGTATCGGTAGAGTCTATGTGCCAAGTTTCAGCTCGATTGGATGACTGGAAGAGGTTTAACTAGCCTTTCTAATATTTTGACATCAGGCACCCACAAAAGTGAAGTTTATATAAAGGATTTAAAAAATACTTGATGATGAAATAGATCTGAAGGCCTATATCATAATTGTATCATAAATTACCTAGCAGTTCATAGATTAGCAATCAAGTTGTAAAGACAAGCTACTCATATAACTTTATTCAGTTAAATTTAGAGTTAATTTAATTGGTTTAGATAAACACTGTCCAAATTTAAATAATCAACTTTTTTCAGAACAAAATTATTAATTTCATAATCACACAATAATTATCAACTGGCTCCAAAAACTTACTTTAGGACAATCACTGTATCTACTGGTCTCAATCAAAGCAGTTTGTCCAACATGTTCTTTCAATAGGGTTTCCCAAACTGAAGTTTCATAATATGCCCGACTAAAAACAAGTTTACTAGTACCCCACAAGGTATTTTGCTTAAATACTTTTTGGCTTAATTCCATGTACAGATCATACAATGTTTTCATTGAAAACTGAAGAGGAGGAACTGAAAAAAAAAAAAATAATAATAAAATAAAAAATAAATAAATATCCCATGAAGAAGGTTTATATTAAAACAGAAATGTCGGGTTTTTGGACGATTTTGGTAGTTTTTGTTAACGAACCCTGGGTTTTTCTAAAATTAGTTGTTATATAGAAATATACATATTGGGAGTGCAAAAAAGTTTATATATGATAGAGTCCAATTCTCAACGGTGTAGGAGCTATGAACAAAAAAAGACTATGTTAAAATCAATCGACCTTTACCAAAAAAATTTGCAATAAATAAAAAAAAAAATCTTGGAACAATGAATGACCAATCATTGGAAAGACCAGGATATGTCCTACAAAATTGCTGAGTACAAAATTTAAGTTGACTTTTTTCTTATTTAGTATGGCCCAGAGCCGTTTGAAAACAAAAACAAAAAAAAGTAAAAAATTTGAGCCCATATATTGCTTCCTACCCTACTTTAGAGGAATGTATACAAAGTTAAGAAAAGTTGGCACAGTTATAAAACGATACCAAATACTTCAAAATATTCCAATTCTAAGTGGGTGAACAAACCATTGTTGCAAAACAAAACATGTTATGCTTGCAGCTGGTATAGGCTTAATAACAATAATTATCATATTTCTTCAAGAAATCATAACTAGTTAAGTCTACAGAACATATATTATATATATATATATATACAAATAAATAAATTAACATATTACATTCTTATTTTAATTATTGATTAAAAATAATTAAATAATATCTTACCAATACAGCAGGTAATTATTGCACCTGTACTGACACCACAAATGTAATCAAACAGTTGATAAATCTTTTTACCACTCATATTTTCTAACTTTTCTAACATTTTGATAACAGCAATGCCTCTGAAATACAACAATTAATATTAATATTTGATAAATGATGCCAAAACTTTAAGTCGCAGCAATCAAAAATTTATGATTTAATATTCTAGCTGCAAGATTGGAAATGAAAGTCAATAACACCATAAAACAACCATTGACTATGCCTAAGGGTAGTGACACACTTCGCTACCCGGGTAGCACCACCTGGGTGGCGCCCACCTGGTTGATGCCACTTGCTCCCGCCACCTGACTTGCGCCACCCACTTATATGACGGATGCAGTCAGCCCATGATTTGATTTCCCCTATATTTGATTGAAGGAGTGGGGGCTGAGTGGCAGGGACTCGGGTGGCACCGTGTGACAGGCTCAATTTAAAACATTGGGTTGACCGGGTGGTGGCTAGACCGTCGAACGGCCGACCGTGTAGTAGTGCCACCCGGCAGGTGGCGCCACCTCGTGTGACAGGTTCCATCTATTCTCATTGACGACCGGGTAGCGCCACCCAGGTGGAGCTACCCGGGTGGCGAAGTGTGTCACCCCCCTAAGTGGTCCTCAATTACTTGGTTAACCATTAACCACCCACCTATGGGAGGTTAACCACATAAATTAGGTGGCATGTGGCAAACATTTTAATTGGTTACCCACCCTATATTTCTTTACCACTTATAAGGAAGTCCTTTGTCTAAATAACTATTACGACAAAGAGATATTTACCAACAAAGACAACTTTAGGACAAAGGAACATCACAGTTCTATTATTCTCATGCATTTTCTATATATAATAGTATTCCTATAGAAAGAAAATAATTTCCTAACAATGAACAAAATTCATAGAAAAAAGGACAAGATCCGACCGACAAACTTTAATACCGGCGGTGTGTTTGCTTTCTTATATTGTCTTAGAACCGTTTTTTAGGTGTTTCTTGTTCTAGCACTCTAATAATTTTGTGTACTCTACATCCATTAATTTAAGTGGAATCGGAATCATCTTCGAATAGTGTAGAGAATCTCTTAGTCTCAGTTTAGAATTCGTTTTGGAAGTTTATAAAGCATTTAACATTTTTCAGCGTAATTTACTGAATCTCCGAGTTCAGTGTCTATAATTCTGAAAAACCGGGACTCAATATTTAAAATATTTGAATCAAGTGAAAGATCTAAAGGTTGTAAATATTTAGGAAGACGCAGATAAAGCAGTTCTACAATGGGTTAAATTGGTGTAGGGTAAAAATCTCTCTTTAAGGACCACTCACTTTTTCTTTAAAAAAAAAAAAAATAAAAAAAAATCTACATCACACTAATTCTATGTAGGGATTTTTTTTCATCAATTTCGTTGTATGGAGGTGCGACTGCATTTACAGATTAAAGTAATTTTGTGTGGGTAACCAAGTAAATGAGTGCTCATTATGTTTTACAAAAAAGCATCTACCAAAGATCACCAAAAGTAATACCTCATTCCACCACCATCGATAGATAACACTCTGATACCTGAAGATCGAGGAGCATCGCAATAGCCAATTAAAGATAAATTTTCATTAATAACTTCACGAGTTAATGAATCGGAGGTGCCATTTCTTAATCTCAATAGGATTCTGACTGCACCTGCCTATAACAAAATAAAAAATAAAATTAATCAACAACAATTCCGATATTGAAAATCGGTTGAAAGTGTAACCTTCAGATTTTCCAAATCCAATGATTATTTCTTATCGTAAAAAAACAACACTCTAACTAGCTTCACATGATTATTTTAATAATACTAATTTATAACTTAAGATCTGACAGAAGTTTAAACTATTACATGCATAATTTAAACCGATGTAGCATACCTTGACGGAATAATTTTTCCCATCTGGGTATTTTTTAATATGTGCATTGAATTCTTCTAATCTTTTTAAACGTGATATCGAGTTGTCAGACGAAATAATAGCTGTCAGTATAGCCGATGTTCTTGAATTTATACTGGCCTGAAACAATAATAAAAAGATTGACTTCTTGTATACTACAGAGATGAATTAATATTTATACGAGAACCTCGTCTTTCTACTGACCAGAGATACTGAAGAGGCGTTTGTTTTCCATTTAGGTACCTCCTCCTTTGGAATTGATGAACCCATTTGAGATCTGATTCCTTTGAGAAGTGTATCGACGGCATATCTTTGAGCCTGCGGTGCTTTTTCATCGTCGATCTTTTGCACACTGACACCTTTGCTATGACTTGAATTTCCACTTTCTACGCCGATACTTGATTGAGAGGCATTGAAAAACGAGTCTTCGGTTTTATTTGATGATATAAATGAAGGTAACTTTTCTGTGAATGTAATCCAATCCTTTGTAAACAAAAGAGCCTTTCGATTTGGAACTTTAGGCAGTGAATCAATCAATTTCTTTATAAGCTTCCAGTGGATATCGCTCATCGTTTAAAGTTTTTAAACTTCTTTAGTAAAACCTTAAAATAAAAATAACAAATAAGTATGTACAAACAAAATTATAATAAGGATAAGGAAAATATAAGTTACAGCTTACGCTTTATGAGTTGTGACTTTTACAGCGTGGGAAAATCCAAAAAATTAGGGTGGGGAGCCAATGAGAGGTCAGGATTTTGAATTCTAGAAGGTCGGGCCAACTAGACAAACAAAAATGTCACTGGCCCCACCCCTCCCACAGGCCTAGTGGCTTATTTTTTTCCTTATTTAGGTTGGCCAATCTGGGAGTCAAAAGACACAACTCCTAATGGGCATACCATAAGTTATCAATTAAAAAAAAAGCTTGATATGTTTGTGAAATTTGTCAGATTTAATTAATATTTAGAGTAAGGGAAACCATGTTCTATCTATTGTAAAAACATATTACACTGAGAAAGGGTTTATTACAAGTCATTTAACAAGGCCATCTACAAAAGGTCAGAGAAGAATAAGACAAGTAAAAGAGGTGGTACATTGGATTCTGTTGCTGGAATTAACATAGCACTATGTTTTCCAGTCAAAACCACATCTTGAGGTTTTAGATTCTATTTTGCTTCAACTGATGCAAGTATTTTTAAGGGTGAGAGCTTTGGGATGCTGACTTATTTGTTGTCAATAACAGAGAAAGAAGTATAAGCTAGAGTTTTTAAGACTGGCAAAAAAGAAACTAATGGAGCCTGTACATACATAAATGGAATCTCTCACAAATAGTTTGCCGATGAAATTTTAATATTTTAGTTCAAAGCTTTTTAATTTATAAATAAAAATATTTAAGAATATTTAAGAAATTGTTGTAGCAGTTTGGCATCACATTGGGCAGAAATCACCGTCTAAATACAGAATCTTGACCTGCCTTTACAACATAATACTGCGTTGTTCAAGACATAACAGAAACACTGTAATGCTTCACCGTTAAATAGCAGAAATTCATAATAAAAAAGACAAAAGACAACCCTCTCAGGGTTCCTGTAGAATATTTAATATCTAAGGATTCCTTACTGAACTTCCAACTGACCCTGTTGACAACAGTTGTTTGTTCGATAGGGTAACGACTGAGACAGGTGTCAGTCCAAAGAGTATGACAATATGACGGCCATCGGTTTGATAGGGTAACGACTGAGACGAGACAGGTGTCAGTCCAAAGCACGATGACAATATGACGGCCATCGGTTCGATAGGGTAACGACTGAGGCAGGTTTCAGTTCAAAGGAGGATGACAATATGAAGGCCAATAAATTCAATGTCGCCACAGCAATTGCAGAGGTCAAAACTAACTATAGAAACACTAAGGAGGACGTAGCTTAAGTTACACTTACACAACACGTTTGGCAAACAAAATTAACCACATGAAGAAAACAAAAATCTACCAGCACCTACAGACCCTTAAGAAACATTTTTCTTGATGTTAGATCACCTGGCTCAGGAAATTATTCCAAATAATGCAAACCAAAAATTCAGGGAATTGGTAAAAGCCAAGTAACCAAAGACATACAAGGACACTGTTCACTTGCTCTGCTGTTCTAATGAACAGCACAAGAATACAACAGTACAGAATATACAGAGTACAACAGTACAAGAATTAGGGGGTCTGTAACGGGGAAGCCAAGTCAAGAATATTGTAAGAAAGAAGTGTAGACCTTAGGCTAGCAAAGGCTTGAACCATTCACTACAAACACTGCCTTGGCCACTTCTTTCTTTGGGGAACTGCCTGTTCGCAGTTGCTTACTCTCCTAAGAGGGGTCTTTAACGGGTAAGCCAAGTCCAGAATAATCTAGGAAAGCAGTGTAGACGATAGGCTAGCAAGGGCTGGAATTTCTGTCTAGTGGTGCTTTCCCCCAACAAGAATCTACCAGACTAAGCCCTAGCATAGAGTCACACAGGGAGTCCGATCTTAGCTCTGGAGGTGTACACATCATACTTATATCAATACCACACACAAATAAACATGTACCAATAAATATATCCAACATATAACCAGTTTACTTTATTCCACTCACCAAATTCTTGTTACAACAGCTAAGATTAAATAAAATAGTGTCTAGAAAAATCTATAGGTACTAATTTACTTTAGCACCCCCCCCCCCCCCCCCCCCCCATATCCCTTTGTCTTAATAGTTATTTAGACAAAGGAACAATAACAGAGAAGTATGTATTCCTCAGTCTAAATTACTATTAAGACAAAGGGATATTTACTCCAATGTACCTTGGGACTAAGGAATGTCACACTTGTGTATATAAATGTGATAATACCCCTTAGTCTAATTAACTATTATGACAAAGGAATATTAAATATACGCAAAGAAAACTGTAGAACTCAATGTCCTTCAGATTTCGGTAAAAGATTCAGTCTTACACATGATAAGACTCAATCTTAAAATAGCGTAATAAAATTGCCCCAGGAGTCAATGTCTTTGGGAGACCAACACACAAACCTTTGAGACTTCTGTCGGTAGACTAATGTTTAGAACAAAGGGGGGGTGCTAAAGTAAAAAAAGTGCCAATCTATACACAAAACAAACTTGTCACTTACAACCTGGTTTCTCTAAAGGTTACAGAAGAATTAAAGTAACGAATGAACTCAAGACAAACGGTCATTTCAAATGTAGATACCTAAATACAAATAAACTCCAAGTTTATAACAAATTCATTTGATAAGAATCGTCGATAAAATAAAATCATTATCACTGGAGACTTTGACATGAATAACAAACTAAAGACGACAATTGTCAGACAGTGAATTTAATAATTGAATTCACTTTTACCGAGTTTATTTATTCGATAAGATATCGAAACAATAACCTAAGACAAACAATTTGGGCCATACTACGCTGAAACTAATAAACTTAAACAAACATCGTTCGACAAGCAACGAAATTCCTTCGTTATAATTTTATTGCCTATCGAAATCGAATATTTTTTCGAAAATATTACTTTTTAGTCACAAAACAAAACACCCGATATTTACGAAGAAGAAGGTTACATAATACCAGGTTATATCATTTAAACCATAAGCTTATCATTCTAGAGATAACGTTTTTTTTATAAATAATAAATAAATAAAAAATTGTAGGAAACAAAACAAAGGAAAAACTTATTGAAAAGAAAATGGAAAAAGTCAGATTTGACGAATAATTTTACAATGGTTATATACAACAGTAAAATAAACAGAAATGTGCCTAGTACGAATATAAATGACCAGAAGTAACGTACCTTTAATACATTCTTTTGGAGATGGAGAAACGTATGGTCAAATCAAAATAAATAAAAAAAACTTTATAATATGTTTGTTTAGGATGAAGTGATACGATCGGAGCACGGTAAACGAATAACAATAATCCACAGATTTCAAGCGAAAACGGAATAATCACTGCGTATATAGTAAAGTAAACAAGGTCCTTTGTTTTTAAATTTAAATCTGAGCTAGAGGGGGATGGTGGCGTGAGCAGTAGGAAGGTGGGAGGTGGGAGCTCGATCCAGAATCCAATACAACCCGTCCATTTTCACAGCGTATTAGAGTAATTACCTACTAACTCGGCATTGGACTTAAAACATAACATCACGTGAAAGGCCAACTGCCAATTGCTTTTCTCAAACTGGTCGAGCCCTCTCAAACCACTCATACATCATAATATCAAAATCTCATTCATGTTTTATTTTAATTCATTATTTCTCAATTATAAATCCATACTTAATAAATATTGTTCTTTCTCCGTCATCTTTTCCGTAGTTTAAACGCATTATTGACGCATTACATACTTAGTTCAGGTTGCATAAATCACAAGTAAACATGTATGACGTACGTACCTGTGGCGTTTTTCTCGAAATTTAAATGCGCCTGATTATAATAATATTATGTGAATAGATAAAAATAAATTCTTAGATGCCTTCTAATCTAAATAAGTAGTACATAGAGCCAGTTAGGTATAAATATTCAATTTTATTTTAATTTATTGTTTATTAATATATATACGATATAATAAATAAATTTTACAAAAATCTCAGAACAAGCAAAAAAGAAAAACATGTATATTATGATCAAATTATCATTTATATAATCGAGTAGTGTCCCGACGAGACACTACGAAGTAAGATACCACTTTTTGGAAATTTTGAAAAAAATATCATTTTATTTGTTATTGACAAAATACGTTTTTTTTATAATTATGGTCTTTTCGATGTATTTATATGGTTGTAGTCCGGTTCAGTGGCAAAAAAAATACTTTATCAGAGTGTGTTTTGAGAATATCAGACCCTTAGAATGGTTCAAAGTAAGCTTATTTAGCATTTTTAAAAAACACTGTTTATGTTTATACACTTTACAGTTAAACACTAATAGTGTGGCCTACGGACCCTCGCTGTGTGCTGACTAGCACACACTTGACCTGTTTATTTTGATTTGTCAGACTTCAAGTAGATAATAACTCATCTAAATAAATGTAATAACTTACGAATCTAAATTAATTTAGGTACTTAATTTAACTTTTTTTCCAAATATAGAATTAAGCCCGTTGCCACGGGCCTAACGTCTCGTTTAACGTGTTAAATATATTTACTAAAAGGTCTTAAACTTTTATTTATCGTTGGAAATGCACATTGGTAAACAAACTACCTTTTTTCCATAACAAAGAAATCTCAAATTTTAATTTTAGTATTAATAGGTATTTCATGTCAAGTTTACTTTTGTAACGGTTCTATTAGTAAGGTAGCACATTCCATTTGTGCTTTAAAGGCGTGCTTCAGGTAATCCAGGTGTACGCAGGTATATGTTAGGGGTTAATCCAGGTTTACTTTAGTGGGGCGTATTGTAAACCTTTTAGACTGATGGTGATTAGACAGAAGGGTGGCCGTAGACGGCTGATAG
Organism: Gerris lacustris; assembly: GCA_951217055.1. Taxonomy (NCBI): domain Eukaryota; kingdom Metazoa; phylum Arthropoda; class Insecta; order Hemiptera; family Gerridae; genus Gerris; species Gerris lacustris. The sequence continues at coordinate 31,568,734 of OX578285.1, read as the reverse complement.
GTATGGCCGTAAGCTGAGGGTCTGCAAAACGCGTGGGGTTTTTACCGGAACTCGAACAAGGGGGCCATGCTTTCATTGCCCGATTGAACTAAACACATTAAAACAAGGAGTTGCGGCACTCTCTTTCTCTTTAAATTTACTTTTTACTTCCATCTCGATTTCTACAACTGTTTTCATTTTTCAATTCTTTAAAGCAGTGTTTCTCAACCGCCGGTCTGCGGACCGGTATCGGTCCGTGGAAAATTTTGACCGGTCCGCAAAAAAGTTTGGGCTGTTAGGGAACAATAAATCATTAAACTTTAAAAAAATAAAACAAAATTAAAAGAAATAAAAAGAAAAAAATAAATAAATAGAGTAGAATTATTATGAAACGGTTAAACCGAAAAACTACCTTTATTTTACAAGAGTTCATTATTCTTTCTTTTTACAAATCATCAACAAATATTAATTCTTTATACCTCGATGTTATAGAGATGATTAGTAATGACGTCACAAGATGGCGTAAGCTTTCGATAATTTATCCGATTCGGTTTGTTGTGTTCCTTTTCCTTATCACCTGTTATCAATCCCATGAATAAACAGGTCAAGTGTGTGCTAGTCAGCACACAGCGAGGGTCCGTAGGCCACACTGTATAGTTTAAGTAGTACCCTATTGATGGTGGTTTTTAAAATGCTATAAAGCTTACTTTGAACTATCCTATGGGTCTGATAACTCCATTTCAAATCGCGATCTTTTTAACTAGCTTTCTCCTTTGACTTTAACTTCTTATTTACGAATATTTCTTGAAATTAATATACATTTATTTTCCTTTGATGTTCAATAAATGTAATTGTAATGGTTATGAAGTATAAAAAGTGAATGATTAAAACTTCTTTGATAAAGAGTGATTTAACCATAATAATACTTCTCAGAAATATATCAATATTGACCCTCTTTTTTGTTTACACATAGATGAATGTTCTTTTTTAATTCATAATTTGTTTTTATACGTATTGCTTTTTTTTTTTATCGCTCTGTATCTGTATCTGATTTAATTTAACCAATACATATATATATCTCGAAAATTTACGCCATAATGTAGATTTAAGGGGTGGAGGTTACGAAGTTTTCTCGAACGGTTATCCTGAGTGCCTCGCCCCTCAACCAGTGATATTTTTGTTTGCCTAGTTGGCCCGACCTATTACCCGCCAAAATCTCAAGCTCTCATTGGCTCTTCTCCCATTTTTTTCCGATTTTCCCGCGCGTTCAGAGTTTAAAAGTATTATTTGATGAGTATAAGGATAAGCTAGCATTATGGGCTGATGATTAGAAGTAATGAAAAGCGTGATGTAAACTAGTTAAGTTTTATTGTTTAGCGTAGCTTTGCTTGGCAAGGCTTTAATAAATACAGATCTGCCGCATCAGACCACATCTCATATTGTAACCTTTCACCTTTCCATCCCGTTACAGGGATTATTCTGAACAGTGTTGCTCATCATCAGAGTCACATTCAGGGACGTAGCGGACACCCCCGACCGATCATTTGAAAAAAAATCCTTTGGGGGCCTTTTGGATGGGATTGAGATGAGTTTATAACTCATTTGAGGCCCCTATCGTCATAACCATATCGCTGCTTTTGTCAATTTCTTTTTATCAAACTCTCTCTTATTGTTTCTTTAAACCAACTCCTGACTTTTTCCAAAAACCGTCGATAAAAATAGTAAACCTATTTATCCTTCAGGTTTATTTCAATGTTATTTTCGTCTCTAAACGCTATACGTTTCAGACAAAACACAGCATATTATACAGTATTGGACTAAATTAATTACTTTTATTCTCTTCGTTTTACGGTACATATAGGTTTGAATTTTTCTCGTATTTTTAATGATCTTTAAATATCATTCTAATATTTTTATAACTTGGCTACCTTATTCATCTTAACCCTGCTGTGATCGGGTGAATATAATCACTTTTTATTAGCTGTGGTGGGTTCGGAGGTGCATCTTTAATGTCACGTAAATTTTACCTAAAATTTCTTAATTTCTTTTGTCCGTACTATTAATTAAATATAATTAGAATATAAATATTTAGATATTAAATTATTATGAATTCCATTCATTGGATTTATAGGGTCAAATAAATTTGTAAAATTATACTTAAGTAGGGTGTTTTACAAGTTACATTATAAAGAGTGAAGTGAAAATCGCGATTTTACGACTTTTGGGATCCTAAATGACCACCGTGTCGCAATTTACCACATTTTGTTCGAATCTGAGAAGACACTTTGTTATTATTCATTACATAATTTTTATTCGTGTTGCTTTTGAGCTAACAACACAAACATATGTTGCAATTTAGTTAGGTATATATAAATAGAATAATAATAAATATGAGTTAATTTTTATATAAGTGTGGAGTTGTCATTTGACCCACAAATTTCATTAGATTGGGGATTGGGTGAATGAGAATCAGTTTGTTATGATGTATTAAATCATCTTAATATGATCACAATACGTAATATGAACATTTAATCAACATTTTGTAAGGCTTTACAAATTTATAAAATACTTATTTGTTTTCAATAAAATTATTTTGTGAATAAAAAAAAAATGCATGGAATCAGAACAAATTGGGTAAGGAAAGTGCTATACATGTCGTTTTAATTAAGAATATCTATAGTAGTATTTTTAAAAATCGCCTTTTTACCTAAAATTATACATATACGTACGGATATATGTTTAGGGGCCCCACTTCGTCATTTTGCGGGGAGGCCCGACATTTTCCGCTACGCCCTTGGCAACCTGCAAATTATTCTCACTTCGCAACGTCGGCAGGCACAAAATATGTGACGCTGACTCTTCTCCAAGATCTAGATTCATTAATTTAACTTTCAGTTTATTAAATATACGAATCGGCTATACGACATTATCTAGATCCTTCCAGTCCAGTAACTCTCCCTATACATATCGTCGTGTTCATTTAAGCCTAGTACATACCTACATACATAGCGACAAAGTGACATCGAAAATTCAAATTCAAACCTATATGTACCGTAAAACGAAGAGAATAAAAGTAACATAACATAAGACATCGTCCCTAGTCCGTCGCTAAACTATGTCACGTGTCCACAACTACACGCAAATCAGAGCCGGTTTTCCAACAAAATAGAACACGATATCCCGAGAAATTGCTCTCTGTTCATTTAACTTGCGCCAGAATAATGTAAGGTTAATTAATAAGAGGAAAAATCGCGACCCTGAAAGATACCGGAGAACAAATCTATTTTCGGGAGGCATTATAATATCGGTGTGAGTTTTCTCGAAACATTGAAACAAGATGACGGCCACGGGTTTCAGACATTTTCAGAAAACGAGTCAACCCTTTACCAGCGGGTTCGAAGATAGCTCTGTGTCAAGGGAAACAGTCCCACCCGTCTCAAGACATAGGGAGGGCATGCAAATCTCCAATTATTTGATTGGCGTCCCCAAGGTAGAGAACGTAGAGAAGTCTCGTAACGTACAGACGATGAAATGTCCGCAACATTTTATCACATTCCTAGTTTCTTTTGGGAAACCTGCGACTTCTTTCGTATGGCAACATTCCCGGAATAAGTGAAAAATACCTAGCAACAGCCCCGAGACTTGTGCTAGTGATGAATTGATGATACCGCTTGTTTCGCGACTAAGTCGCTAGGTGTGTACTAGGCCTCATATTAGAAGCGGATGTAACAGTAAGAATAAGGCCAATGAGATTTTTTTTTTTTTTAGAATGGCCGTTTTAACATTTTTTATGGTTCCGTCAGTGAGTATTATTCTAAGTTATGGACGCATCATAGAAATTATATATAAATAAAAAAAAGAAAGAAATATCGTTTGGCCCAGGTAAAATTCACATTGTGGATTTTATTTAAAGAATACGCTTTTAAAAACCAGGGCTTAGTAGGACATCAAGATGTAAAGGATCCACACTAAAGAAATAGTTTAACAATAGAACGAAGTTTTAGTACCTGGCACCCAAAACATTTTACCTTACGGTTCATGCGACCGAAGACACATTTCACTTGAAACTTACATCCTAAAATAAAATATAGGTACAGCCTAACATTTATAAAAAAATAATTAAATCGTCGTTATTTTAACAACTTAACCGAAGTCCAAGATGTTCCAGTGATGTTTCCTTCTACTTTTTATAATAATTACTTCGATGTACGTGTACGTATTTTAATTACAATAAGTCTGAGCATTTCCCCTTTTTTATAAAAGCGTATTCCGACGATTGAAAAATTGTAGGTAGGCTTTCGTGGGTCGACTCGTAATTAATAATGTTCGTAGGCTTCCGCGGTTACAATATAATGAAGTTCTAGGTTTTCCGGTGGTGACTGCATTTCGAAGGAACGTCTTGACGTTTCGCTCGTAATACTAAAAGCATCTTCAGGGGTTTTCATGGTGTCCTTAGTTTCACGGCGTCCAGTTCACACCTGTCTCAAACTAAGCACACCATGAACACCCCTGAAGATGCTTCTAGTATTAGGAGTGAAACGTCAGGACGTACACCCTTCGAAACGCGGTCACCACCGGAAGACCTAGAACTTCATCGTAATTAATAGCTAGGTTTTCCGGTGAAATCCGCGTCACCAAGTTTCGCTTCCTTTGTTTTTTTTTTAGTATGCTCAAGAATAATTAAATTCAAGCATGAAAACCTATAGTCTTTTAAGAAATGTAAATCACTAGACGGTGTAATTGTATTTGTGTTTATGAGAAGTTAAGTTCTAGAAGTGTAGAAGACATTTTTATAAATCTGCACTCCCGGGTCAACGGCTTTACTGCTTTCGTACCCTGAAACTCGATTACCCGCCCAAACTAAATGTTAATTCTTCGGTGAATCATATTAAAGATTTTTAATAGTTGTTTTTTAATAAGTTAGAGGTAGAAATGTGGCAGAGAAAACTAATTTAGTTTAAAGCGATGAGCTTAAAACAACTTTAAGACACCTACACCTATCATCTAAGAATAATTGAAAATGGTCAGTAAATGAAAATGGTGAACCTTAAAACTTGGCTCTTGAGGTCAAGTGACCGGACTTTTAACAACGTTGTTCACTTTTGACAAAATATAATTAATTTTTTTCCACTATAGGTATAGATTAAAAATGTAATAAAATTATTGATTTTTTTATGTCAAACAAACAATATACTCATGGGCGTAGCCAGGTTTTGACTTGGGGGGCCCAACGTGTACAAATCTCTAAATGCTAAGAGTTAAGGGGGGGGGGGGGGGGTAAGAAAATACTCAAGCTAGGTAAATAAGGAAGGACTCATTCATCTGTGAGTAACAAAACCATCTCTATATAAAAACAAATTCCACTTATAATAATATAAATATAAGTAGTATAAGACACTTTGGCACAACTTTGGTTTTTCCCCGAGGCAGCTCCACGGTGGAATCCGTTATTCTATACCTGCGAGCGATATTTGAAGTTTGTTTGGACGTAGTTTGAAAATATTCATGCTCCTTGTACGGAAAATGTTACGGTGACAATCGGAATAGCGAAAAAGGGGGCCTCCCCCTGACCCCCCCCCCCTCGCTACGTCCATGAATATACTTATTTCTGTTTAGGTATTCATTAATATTAACATTGTTATTAACACCCCTGAATACAATTAAAGAAAACAGCATTGAAAATTAAAGGGTGCAGCAACGAAATAGGGAGATTAATAATAAATATGAATTATTTAAACAATTTATTTCAATACAATAAAATGAACTTAATACAACAAAGAAAAATTAGGAAAATTGTTAACTGATTTTTAAAACAGCATTGTTTATAAACCACTTTTATAAAATAAATAAATAGTTAAATATATGATAGTAAAAATAACTTTTAATTTAGATTGTCTATCTGGTTGTTGGCCATTTTATCATTATTGTAAAAAATAACATTTATGTTAATAAAAATTAGTATTGGTTATTTCGGTTTGTGCTTCTTTTCAACGGTTCCACTTGTTTAATTTAATTAAAATTCATATAATATATATTCAATATGTTGTCATCATAATTATTTTAGAAAATATTAATAATATACGAATTCGGGGTTGTACGGGTATAGAGAATTGCTTTAGTGGTAAGGTAGTTCTGGATTCTCATTACGTCGCACATTCAAGGGGCTGGTCCCGCTTCCCGAATTTAGGCTTTATGAATACACCATCCTTGACGACCAGGCTAGGCAGACGTCTAGTTTGTTTACGCGTCCCCCACCAGCTGATTCAAAGTTGAGCGTTCGGTTACCCTAGTAAAAAAATCATTCGCTTCTGGCAACACTGACTCTAGACCTCAGAGTTTTTGCGCCCTTTGAGACGAGATGTTTCGGCGGCGCTCTGTAGTCGATCACTGTATACTGCTCATACATCCGATTTCTCATGATTTTTCCTCACTTTATTAATTTTATTAATCTAAGTACTCTTTGGAATTTGGAATATCGATGTACTTGCGTTAGATTAATAAGTTGCTGCTATTTGATCTACAGATTCTACCTCTCCCAAACCGTCTGACCGAGGGCATTCAACTGCTTGCCTGTTATTATGAAGTAAGTCTTTTTATGCTAGTATAGATTTATAAGTGTTTTTAGTTTTAAATTAGTTATTTAGTTTTCATTAAATCGCCTTTAGTAACTTTATTTTCATTTTCTGTTTTAATTTGAAACTTAAAACTTAAGCCGTGGCGTCGGAACAGAAACTGACGCTTGTTAGTCTCTTATACCCGAGGTTTTTTTTTTGATCTAATCTTTACTTGTATCAGACAAATCTTTTATTATTAATATGATTTTTTGTTTAAGATTTAGTGATATTCATTATCGAGGTGTTTTTAAACATATTTGTTTCGAAGTTCTTCTAGCTAGGTGTTCTTTAGTCTGCCTCTTCCTATTGTTTACCAGACTGTGAAGTATTTCCTTCTAACTTCGAACTTGTTTCTACTTCCAGTAATAATTTTTAATCGGTAATTATTATACCGATCGATTTAAGATTGATGTCCCTTTGAATAAAAACTTTTGCCATAGGGACATTTTTGTCGAAGATTTTGAAAAATTATAATTTAGTAGCTGACTCCATCTAACATACTAGTATGTTGTTTCTTTTTAGAAAAATTAGAAGTAGAAATTCGTGAAAGTGAAACCAAATATTTGTTGCCGATTAATTGTCAATAGTTAGTGGACAATATGAAGTAAAGTACCTATTTTTATTTAGTTTTTAACACTTTAAGGTACGATTATAACAATATAATAGACTTTATTTTCTAATTCTTTTTGCTTAGACAATTTTCTATTTTATAGGTATCACATGCTCTTTCTTATGTTAGACTTTTTCTTTTACTATCTGCTGCATTCAAATTTATTCTTTTACTTTATATTTTTAATTTTATTTTTATTCAATTACTACGTTTCCATGTGTTTAAATACGGATTGGATCCTGATTTGGGATTTAACAAGTTAGGTGCTTCCGTGAGTGGTATTGAATCCGTATTCAATACGAAATTAAAAAAAAAAAACTTTTTCTTGGTTCATTTTTAGTAAAGGTTATAATTAATTTTGTAACCTTCACCTTTTATAGCCATGTTTTTTATTACGTATTTTGACAGATTTGACTACAGTTTCTACAGAAATATGGTAGGTGCGTGACATGTGGGCACTCACGCTCTGCACATGTCGGGATCCAGATACAATCCCAGAATTTAGTGTATCGCATCGGGATCAGTATCGTATTGAATCTAGGTTTCCATGGACAATTTGGATCCAAAAACTGTATTCAACCTGTATTTAAACATCATGGAAACGTAGTAAATATCTGATCATTAGCCATTAGTGTTGTAATCGATTAGTTACACCATATATTTTTCTAAAGGTATCAAGGTTCCACTAATAATTTTTCAGATTTAAGTTATAAACAGAGACTTTTATGACTTTTATTTTTCCATTTCATGACCTTTATTCTATGACTTTTATGACTTTTATTATCCTGTTTTATGATGTTTATTTTAGAAAATCGGTTGTTTTATGACCTTTTAGCCAAAAGTATGACGTTTATTTTCTGTGAAAATTTAGCCTTTATGTGAAGCATTTCGTTATTTTGAAGGGAAAAAGTTCAAAAAAGATTTCAATATTTCATAAATACAAAATTACATTTACAATATATGTAATAAATGATAATAATTAACAGAATGCTTCAACATTGTAAAAAGTAATCGTGTGTTGTTCTATATTCTCCAGCGTTAAATTGGTTCTTTTGACCGTCAGTGGAATTTTAAACTTGGAAAAAGACCTTTCGACGTCGTCAGATGAGATGGGAGACAATTTCATGCATGACACGTCATTTGCTTTTGCTTTTGCACGCCCTTCAACCGGGCAGCTATGGCCTGGGCGTGTTCCCACCCAGGATTCCTTGAGAGAACAGCAATGAACTTTTCTTTCACCTTTTCCCCCACTCTTCCAACCCAATCGGTACCGCAAGCAAAGGGTCTTGATTTTTTTGACGTCGTTTGGAAATAGCATATCCTGTTTTTGCAGACCTTCTATTATGTCAGGAACTGAAATGTCCCAAAGTTGTCGTTGATGTAGTTCAGGTGGGTTTCCAGTCCTTGAGCCTTTAGGGCTTCTTTTGCATTGCGAATTGACAGCGCCTCTCCAGCATCCAATGAAGCTAAGACCTTGAAGACTTCAGGTACAAAGTAGGTGTAGAACTTACCTGCTTATCACATGGCTTACAGAAGAATGTTTCACCTTCCAAAGAAAAGTCTACCTCCCCTGACACCCACTTACGCTTAAGCAAGTTGTTTGCAGGAGTTTTCGGCATTCTGACACGAGTAGAATCAATCAAGAAACTAGTTACACGAGTAAAATTAATCAAGAAACAAATAACACGAGTTTCTTACTCGTGTTACTTGTCATCAAATGAGCAATTAAACATTCTACTCCCTTACCATGGATTTAGGATTTATACAAAGTCTTAATTATGGAACAGCCAATCAGGAGACTTCCTAATCCAATGGGTTTACTATTGGCTGATTGGAGAATCTATCTTAAACTGCCTGGATTCTAATTTAAGGAGTTGTTTCAAGAAGGAGCCGATCAGGAGCCCTAGTTTGGAATCAGGGATGACCGTCGGTGCCTCTCTGTAGGTATTCATAAGCGCATTAGTTAAGTCCGAAAGTGGTCAGGGAATTAAGAGCCCAGGCCATTCACTAAGCTGGTGTAAGGTGTTTTTGTTCGAACTGCACTTTTACCTGGAACCAGAACACGAATGTTCAATTTAAAAATTTGCATTAACAAAAAAATAACCTTTTTGCTAAACATTTGGCAAAAAAAGACCATTGTATGACGTTTATTACAAGAAACCCCCATTTTATGACGTTTATGCGTAAAATGGCTATTTTATGACAAAATCATATGACTATGACGTGTATGACTTTTTCCCGTCTCTGGTTATAAATGAATTTTAATATTTAAGTAATGAATGGCTGAAGATTTAATAAAACTAAATCACTGATTCATTCAAGACGTTTTGACATTCATTTTTAAGTTTTTAGTAGTATTCATACTACGGAAAGTTTAAATTTTAATTTAAATCAAATTATAATTATTAATAACAACAGGAGATAGACAGAGAAAAGTAGACTCGAACCACGGGCCTCTATATTTCCAGTATTGCGCTCTTACCGTTTCGACCTTGTTAAAGTTATCATTGGGTCGAATAACATCCATTTATACTGTCTCCCTAAGAAAGTGTCGAATATCAAATTATAAATTATTTTGTTGAAATAACACAGTAAAAAAAAATTATTTTACATATATATAAAAAACCCGGCTAAACTGAAGAAGATGGTGCGGACGAGAATCGCTTGGCTGCACAAATTGCTTTATTTGTACACTTGAGAGATTATGTCCCTTAGTCAGTCAATACGTTTGTATGATTTATACATATGAGAGATTATATATGTATGATTTGTACATAGGTGAGTTGATATCCCTTTGTCAAATTAATACATTCGAGTAATGCCCGTGCATTTTTCTAACCCCTTCCCCTAACAGCACTGCCTTCTTCAATTTTACTTTTACAAAAAAACATACTTCTTAAATAAAGTGACATGAACTGTCTGATATACTTACAATGTTTTATTACACTTCTTCAGCCATTTTATTACTTATTTAAGAAAATTACCTACGTGTATCACATTAAACTAGTGTCGACAATTTAATTAATTTTTTTTAATGACTAAAATTGATATTAAATTCTTCACAAATGACATTTTTAATATTGTGTTTGTCTTCCAATTTGATTGAACTAATAGAAAAGAAAACATCAGTTTTGATCATTCTAAATGTTCATTGTAAGTTTAGGAATTAATGTTTCGTTTTATTAGGCTCTAACGATCCTCTTATAATTAGAGGATCGTTTGACCTTCCTACTCCTTTATTTATTTTAAAAATTCCTATTTTGTTTCAGTATAGCTTGTTTTATTCTTTGTTTTGATATGTACATTTAAATCAGGGCTCCATTTAATACCAATCTTCAAGTACCAAACTTAAGTCTTTCTTATTAAATATAAAGCCTCTGCGTTCTGATTTTTATAACAATGAAACAGTCCTAAACTTAATTTTAAATTTAATAAATTTTTACAATATCTTAATATATTATAAATATATGTATAGACTTTTCTTATGTGACAATCTTCAATCAAATTGAACTCTTAGTGCTTTTATTACATATTACATCTTTGTTACTCTCTAACCCTTAAATTTTAAAGTTTCATTAAGGACAGGGTAATGGCCTAGTTCTATTTTTTTTAAAGTTTACAGGCTCTCTCTGATTTAATAAAAACTGCCATAAAATTCCCTGAAAAAAAAACCTGACACTACTACTGGAAACAATAGGGTTGGTTTGGTATGTGGTTGCTAAATTAGTTTACTTGTCTGTAGCAGTTTAGAGTCTAAGGGTTAATGATTCGGGTTGCATCATCTATCACAAACAATAAATAAACTTTAACTGTTTACTGCCCATTAATAAAATCCATGTGTTTATCCTCAAAATAACATTCAACCTAACAATTCTTTGAGTTCTATATGCAGTGTGGGCCGTGTTATAGACTAATTATTTCATCAACTAATTTTAAAGTAGCTAAGTAGCTATGATCCTTCTATTGAGTAATGATCAATTTCTCTCATAATGTAATGATCAAATAGGGTTGGAGGAGAGAATTGAAGAATGACACAATTGATCAACCATGTGCCATTGCCACATGTCACTTGTTACATATTTTCAAGATTAGTTAATTGAGGATTTTACTATGTTTATTTTTTATTTATTTATTTATTATATATAAAAAATTTCACCAGCTTTAATATCCAAAATTAGAGATAAAAGAACAAAACAAAACAAACAGATTTAATACTAACAACAAATAGTTAAATATAGTACTACTAATAACTTAAATAACATGTATCTTAAATTAACATTGCACTTAAATAACATCAATATTGATAGCCTTGTATAACATAATAACATATAACTAAAAAAATAAAAGAATAAATAAATAATATAAATAGAATATAATTGGTAGTATAAATTCAATAAAATAAAATTACATCACAATAAGAATAGATTTTAGCGAGTTTATTGTATTTATATAATTTAAGGTGATATTCAGGTGTACAACTACAACTACAATTGTATATATGTATTCTTACTGTGTTTATTGTAGATTTTTCTTCAGATAATTTAGAATGCCAATTGAGTTTCTGAAATATGCAATATTTAGATACTCCGATACCTGTTTTACTTTATTTTATATCTGAAAGTGGCACTTAATAAAGATTTTTATATTAACAACGATTATTTGTTTCCAACATATATTGCCTTAATAAAAAATACACAGAATTCAGTACCTATTTAATAACTTAATGTACAAAACTTATGCATATAATCTACAACATTTTTGTTTTAATTGTTTTTAATTTTAATCCAAGATAAAGTTATTAAATTTATCGATCGTTTAGTTTTTAACTAAATTTTATTATTTAGTACAATTCCCAAGAGTACCTCTAAGCACCTCTAGTACACATCCTAGATTAACCTTAATCTTTAAACCTATAAGAATATGATCAATTCAAAGATTTTTACTTACAAAGATACTTATTGACTATATGAGTAATTTCTACTTAGATTTTGTTGAACTTACAGTGTATCACAACTCAATAAGCCAAGTTGATCAGGTTATTTTTTTAAAAAAACCAAAAACCGTTGTTAATGAAGATTTGTTGTACCTCTTTTATTGGTCATTGTCAGTTAACTCATAGTGATGATCCAAAGCAGTCTAAAATACTTACAAGGGGTGTCCCCCCCTCCACCAAAAAGATAATTATTTATTTATTTAAGTTAACCTTTTTAAAATGTTAATTCCCTTCAAAATACTGTATATTAGATAGTAGAAGAGAGTGATCGACTTTCAATCATTAAGTTAAACAGGATCGGGTGTGGTCAGTTGTTGGAAGGGTGACCACCACCTCTGACCACAGCTCTGGATTCGATTCCCTATCTCAAAGGACCCACTTTGTGGGCTATGTCTTCGGAGGTAAGCTCCCCGGATTTTTAATAATAATTTAAAAAAAACAAAAAAAAAAACGAATAGATGGCCTGTGTATGAGAGAGGGATTGACTTTCAGTCATTCAAGTGAAGCAGTATTGGTGATGGCTGGGTGTCCACATGACCATATAGCTCTGGGTTCAACTCCGGGGCCCCCGCTGAGTCTTCCCAGCACTGTTTAAACAAATGGGTAGCTACACAAAAGAGTAGCGCCACCAGGTTTCGGCCTGGAAGTCATGATCGACACTCAATATTAAGATTTTCTAAGTAGAAGAGTATCTTTATTTAGTAGGGAGCCAGGGTAGCCGAGTGTCTTAAGGCGCTCGCTCAGATATCAATAAGTCGAGGAAACTCGAGGTCGTGGGTTTGATCTCGTGCCATGATACTCTGATTTGCATCAATGAATCGCGAACGGTGCAGGGCGAGATACACCCTAGGAAGTGCTAGACTACTACTACTACTACTACTACTACCTTTATTTAGAACATTTCCTTTGCTGTAGCTCTTTTTTTTGGCAACACACCTATTAGTTTTATTTAATAAATAACTTGGTCACTAAGGTTTGATGTCCGGCGTTTCCCTTCCACTAGTGGAAGCATCTTCAGGGTTGTGGTGCATTGCGACGTTAACTCAAAGCAACTACAAGAGTCGACTTAACATCACGATACACCCTTTGTGATGTGAATTTCACCTGATAACCGAGTTATTTATTAACCCTTTGACCAAAGGGACCCTGAAGGGTGCACCATGTGCGCCACATTGTCTCTTGTCTCATTGTCACATGGTCTCAAGAGAAACTGCATGATGCCCACACCCACAGTGTGTCATGGACAGTATAAAGGCCTCTCTCCAAAAAAGGAGTGGGGGAGCCTCTGCCATATATCGGTTTGGAAGAGGGGTGGCCATGTTAGTACTAGTCCAATAGTTTTATGGAGTGAGTCGTTCTCGTTTTCTTTGTGTATGTTCTTAGTACCGCATGTTTTGCTATCTCTTTCTTTCTGGCTCCTCATCACGCTACTCATACTACAGGTAAATGATACAAGCAATTTTTTATTAAAATAAGTAAGTCATTAGCTAGCATTACTTGTGTATTTACAAATTTTTAGGGTTATTATTTGACATTGTTTAGATTTTTCAACCGGGGCACTAAACATTGCTTTCTTCAAAATGGAATAATAATATTTATAATATTGCAGTAATCCGCCATACGCTCACAGTGCGTCATGGTGACGCATATGATGCGTCATGCCCGTTTCTGTGATAAATTGCCCTTTCTGTGGCTGCATGACGCACGTGGTGTGTCATAATGTTTTTTGTTTATAAACAATAAACATTAGAAAAACGATTCTGGTGCAATTTCATGCATATCTGAGTTCAGACTAACATAAATAAATGGGGAAAAAATCCGTTCCCAGGAAAGGGGTTAAGCCTACACTCATAGTTTTATTCACTATGAGTAAGTTCTAATTTGATTATACATACTTATTCTCCCAACCATTCCTTAACACGTCCTCCGTAATTTAGTAGTGTTTTAGTCAAATTTTTATTATTTAGGTAGACTTGAAAGTTCCCCCCTGGAATTACTCTAAGAAAATAATTTCTGTTGTTAAAAGTAGTTCATAATCTACTTTTAGTGATAGAAATAATAACTAATTAGTTTGAATGTACAAGTTATATAATTGATCTGTCAATCAATACATTAGCTAAATTGTGGTTGAGCCTGTGTAACCTTGACTCTATGAGGACGACCCCCTTGTTGAAACATAATAATGCTAACTCTGCTCATTGCTTAATCACTGGCCTGGTTTTAATGTCCACAGAGACTTGTTCTTTGATCTAATTATATTATTTGAAAACCTATACCAGAAGAAGATTATTTATAGAATAATCATTAAGTAATCAGATAATATAGATTAGGCTCCCTATTATTGTATTTAATTTTGTTAGTACTTAATAGTTATAGTTTTCCTCCTTGTATAAAATGTTCTTTATTAGTTTTGAGCCCCTTGTTTAAAAAACAAGAACACCAAATTTATAAGTTAATTGTAAACATTTAAATATAGACAGATTTAAACACGATTATCACTAGAGTTCGGATTTTGCATATTTTGCTTATAATTTTTTTATTGCTCCAAGTGATTTTGCTTTACGAATTATAATATATGGAAGCTATTAGGCCACTTAAAAGTCAAATTTAAAATGCATATTACGGGCATTATTGCATATTTCCGGAGTAAGTGTATATTATTGCATATTTTAGGAATTTTTGCATAAATACAATTTTTTTTTTGCATAAATATAGAAACCGAAATTTCCACAAAAGTGAATATTTTTTTAAGGATTAGAGTTCATTCACTGTAGGTCGCTAGTATCATCAAAAAACAAGAGACTAGTTTAGAGCTTACAAAGGCTGTAGCCCTTCAAGGGACTTTAGAACTAAAGGAAATGAGTAAGGGTTGGCTGGGTCCAATTAGGGAAAGGCTTAGACAAAAAATGTACGCAGTTCTCCAACGTAATCAGGGCTGGACCATTGTAGAGAATCCTCGAAGGGCGGAGTGCTATAATATAGAATGTCTGACTCCATGTAACATCGCTGCATTGAAATATGTTGCTGTAGTGTCGTGTGACGTTGAGAGAACATTTTTCCACTTAATTTAAAAATAGAAAATTTAGTAGTGTAAACAAAAAATATAATATCAGTAGTGCAAGTAAACTCATGTTTGGTAAATTTGTATGATATGTAAGTACAACTTCTTCTTATCTTTAAATTATAGTCAATAATTCAATTTTTGGTGGTTATTCTTGTGCATTCTCCTATCTAACCTTCAAATGTCATGTTTTTGGGAATTTTTAAACCCTCGTATTGAATAGACTCTTCAAAATACAAAGCTGCCTATTGGCCTATATATACAGTAGAGTCTCGTTTATCCGGACCCCGCTAGTCCGGACATCCGTATAATCCGGACGGGCCAAAAACTATGTACAAATTGGAACCAGGGCCTGTTCAGATTTATGAATAATTAAGATAATTGGAGTTTCTACTTTTATTGTCTATTAAAAAATTATAAAATTGTTGCTAGTATAGTTTACAGATCTATATTCCAACGTTCTAACACGAGGAATACCCGGTATTTTTGTTAAAAATAAACAGATTTAGAATAATTAGGAATAAGTAAGAACATCGATAAATCTCTTGCGGTTCCATAGAAATGAAAGGGGCGGAAGATATATATATAGTGTATAAAAATAAATACAATATTATGTGACTGAGATGGGGAGAGGGTTTTAAGAAACATATAGCGGCGGCTCAACGCAGTTCCAAGAAATTTCGACAAGCCGCCAATGTCTAATGTCTCAACTTTTTATGAAATGATTATCGTTCCTCGAATTTCATATCGGAACACAGGAAGTTCTTCTCAGGAAGTCCCTTCTATACCTGCCACCTGCGTAATAGATTGTCGTTTTATTTGAATTCATTATTCATTTGATATTCGGACTGGTGACAACAGCTCTTAACTTAAATAGTGGACCTACGTTGTACAAGCATGTTTTGGAGACTAATAAAAGTAATTTTTACGATAAACACATCGATTTTAATAGATTTACCCTACTAAAACTTGTTTTACGGAAATTTTAAAACTGATTCTGTTTAATCCGGACTTTCGGTAAACCAGACTGGGTCCGGTCCCGTCAAACCCAGATTAGCGAGACTCTACTGTATTAGGAATAAGTGCATATATTTGGGATGTGTGCATATTTCGCACTTTTGAAGTGCATATATTGAGAATTTTAACCCATCAATGCGGGTGGATCCACAGTGGATCCAAGCCCTCTCTTTCAGCCCTCAGTAGCTCTATTATCCGTGCCTTGAGTAGAACCATCTTGCAAGGCTCCGTCAGGCCCGCTGACGTTAGTATCCACAGTGGATCCAAACATTTATTATTATTTTTTTAAATTTATAATTAACTTTTAAAATTGTGTAAATTTTATTCAGTCACTAAGGTAGGTTCATAAATTGGATTACGCATTCAATGAGTTAAGTGCATATTGATCTGAACTCTAATATCACTCATAGACATAATATTTGTTGGTGGATATTCATGTGAAAAATGTGTATTTTGCTTCTGTTGGCATAAATGTCATCAGTATGTTTATGTTCATCTGGTATATTAATTTCTTCGGTCCTGATTATCCTAAAATCAGGCCGATCCATTACAAGGCGTAGCGATCGATAACCTCGGTTATCCAGGCAGGATCGGCTTCTCCTATCAATAAGGTTAACAGGATCAGGTACGGTCACAACTCGGATGGGTTGCTGTCCACAGATAAGGGTTCAATTCCCAGACCATCCTCAACAAGATTATTATTTTATAATTTGTCTCACCTTTGTGGGAACAAAGCAGGTGCATCTGTGTTAAGACAGCGGTATCAAGTGGACGAAGTACCGCTCGGCTATGTCAATTCCAATCGACTTAAAAATTGGGTTACAAAAAACTAAATATTTATTAACAAAATAAAATATTCTAAATGTGAGGTTTAAAATAAACCTCACTTAACACTGCGGTTTATAAACCTAAAGACGCAATTTGTTGTCTTAGCTTTCTCTCGGGAACTGAAAGCATTAGAAGTAGATACATTTATAATGTTTAAAATATATTGTCAATGAATTAATGAAATAATGTGTAATACATTTTTTTTCTTTTTTTTAATTAAAATACACATACAGTAATACCTCATTACAACGGACTATTAGGGGTTAAAGGCCCGTTTTAATGAAAGTCCAGGTTATGCCAAATAATTATTTTAAATAATAATGGAATAGGGTTAGGGTGACCATACATCCTGTTTTGACCGGGACAGTCTCGTTATTTTAAGTTTTTAAAGGCGTCCCGTCGGTTGCCTAAAATGTCCTGTTTTTTTGAAGGTCTGAGTAAAATGAAGAAATTGTTTAATACTTAATGAGTTTGAGACGTTTTAAATCTTAGTAAATACGTTATTTATCAACTGTGTGATATTTACTCATGATCAAATGAGTCATTCACTTCGATACCGATACTATGTCACTGTGAACAACTAATTTTGAATCTGAAGATGGCTATTAAGTAGCTGAAACTTGTTATTTGTTAATACCAATACTTTGTGTGAAGACCTAGGTCCCCCCCCCCCCTTTTCGAAATGATAGCGAATATGTTATTATTTATTGTGAGAGGTAAATCTCCCCTCTCCATAACCACAACCTTCCATCATTACCCTAAAGTGTGACACTTTAGAAGTTTTTTTAAAATATTGGATTTATCAGGATGACACAACGGTACAATGTACAAACGGTACAAATCCTGTACAAAAATGATCCAGTAAAGAGGGATACATCCTGTAAAAAGGATTGGTTTAAAATAAAAGTTAGTAAATTGGACAGTTAGAAATAGGTGGACCATATGATTTACCAATTAATTTGGGGAGAGAAAATGTTATCCCAATAAAGCATGTTTTTTCTTAAAATTCCCAACATTTTCCTCAGCTCAGACCCCCGTCCCTTTTGTCTGACGGATGCAAAAGCTCACCCTCCCCCCCTAATTCACCACAGTTGTCATATCCCAACCATTGGCCGATACAATGAAGTCGGTATGAAGCTAACATGGCCTCGTAACGAATATAAAGGTCCAAAGGCGGAAGTCCTGTCAGTACCTCTAATGCTAGGGACAGTGCTGTTCTCATTGCCCCTAGTATTTCCAGACTTGCCGTCCTCTGAAGATGATCTAAGTTCTTCTTGAAGACAATAATACTCTGGGCCACCAGACAACACACGCATATGAAAGAATGGGTCTGGCTATAGCCGTGTACATCCAGTGTATTACTTTTGGCTTTAGGCCCCAAGAAGGGCCTATAGCTCTTCTGCACACCCAGAAAGCAGCTTAATCTTTATTAATTTTACTCTCTACGTGACTAGCCCAGTTAAGTTTTTTGTCAAGAGTCACTCCTAAATACTTAACCGTATCTGACAGTTCAAGACTCCTTCCTCCCAGATACAGGGTACGAGCGCCGTCCAGTTTCCTTTTCTTTGTGGAAGGAATCACCGCAGTCTTTCCTGGGTTAACCCCCAAGCTGTTCCTCTCACACTGCTTCTCTATGATGCGCAGAGCTCTCTGTGCTAGTTCAAAGACTGTCTCAACAATTTTTTCACTTATTAGTACCACTACATCATTGGCAAAAGCCTGAGTGTAGAATCGACCTCTGAATTTAATGTCAGATGTGCTATCCAATAGACCACATGAGTAGATGATTTTTCCTATACACAGAATAGGTATATAAGCGTATTATTATACATTTTGGTAGGTAATATATATAAATGTTGTTTTCATGTTTTTTCTTCATTATTCGCTTACATTTTATGAAAATATTTTATGAATTATTTTTTACATTGTATAATTTAGATTTCTCTTTAATAATTGTTTAAATATTTATCCGTGGATAAATATTGTTAGTGTGTTGGATTTATCCATCTATTTAAACTTAAATTATTTACAGGTTTGAAAATGTCCCAAAAAAGGGATGAAATATAACCATAATTTTAAAAAACAAAAATGAATTAGTTCATAGTTTTTAATTTTTATAAAAACCCCTGTTGACACAAAACGATGATATTATGTATTAATTATATTATATTAATATTATGTAGGGGGGAATATAAAAGCAACTTT
This sequence comes from Gerris lacustris, assembly GCA_951217055.1. Lineage (NCBI taxonomy): Eukaryota > Metazoa > Arthropoda > Insecta > Hemiptera > Gerridae > Gerris > Gerris lacustris. The sequence goes on along the minus strand of OX578285.1, from coordinate 31,549,427 downwards.
TTCTAGAACTTAAGTTTTACTTATAATGCGTGAGAGTCTCACATGTAATTTTTTTTTTTTTTTTTTAAGCGATTTTTTGCTAGTATATTTTTTAATTTCGAAAATGACTTTTCCACGTTGACAGAAACAATTGGCATATATTCCAATATAGAGCAGTCTTTAATACTTGATACTGCGTCTACGCCTTGCATTATTTTAAATATATTGACTACTTCATTCCAATCTGGATGTCTATTTAAAGCAGCATCCATTTGTTTTCTGGATTGCTCCTTTTTGACTTAGCCACTCCCATCGCAGATTTTTGGAGCTCCAAGACAACTTTAGCAGCTGAAGTCAACGAAGTGCCTTGCACCTCCAATTCTTCACCTTGGCAACTTAAAAACAATGAGCTTGGATAAAATTTAGCTGCGTCCAAGTTTGAACGTTTTCCAGTACCTGCTTTGCTTTTTTAATTGCCGTGAAATCCTCTACTTCGAATTCTTCTAATAGAACTTTCACTTTTTCTACATGTTCGGTGTCATAAAGGGTCGCTCTTATCCAAGTTCCACTTCTTGTTAGTGTAGGCTCTGGAGGAAAGAGCCTATCCTTGAGGAGATCCCTGGCAGAATTTCTTTGAAGATGGACATACAACTTGGAGCTTTAATAAAAATTTGTTTACCCGCTGCAATTAAGTCATTTACATCTGGTGAAAAACAGCATGGGCCAAGTGTCCATAAAATAGTCCATATATGGACTAGTTTAGGGAACAAAGACTATAAGAACACAATAACTGTTACAACCATAGTCAGAGGTGGAATGATATTGGTCAAGTATCTGACTCTGGTTCACCTGAGACTGGAAGGGGGAAGGCGCCGTTAGCAAAAAACACCATATAACACTATGTTTCTAAAGGAGGAGTTAATCCCTAAACAATTCAATATTACTATGAGTGTGCCAATGGTTATCCTCTAAGTATGCTATTTATGCCTTGTAAAAGGGTCCTTGGCATTGAACTCGACTTAACCCTACCTGACTTACCCTAGATTATTTGCTACACGCAGCTTTACAGTTTTTTATTTTAACCTTAGAATTTCTTTATCATTAAAATATTCTATAATATTCTCAAACGTGCCAAATATGTGAAAATATTCTATGAACCCAGAAATATGCTTTTTTATGTCCTTATAACTTTTGAAAAGGGGGAGGCAGAGCCCCCAAAATGCGAAAATTAGGCATTTCATTGTTATTAGAGCTAAGGAAAAAAATATGCTTTTTATGTCAATTCCTAACCCTACTTTTCATCCACCCTAGTAACTATTAATATTAACTTCATGATGTAAGCCAATAAAATCTTTGGAAATAAATGGATTTACCTTGTCTTAATTACCGATAAATAACATGGTGAACCCTCCGGGGGATGACCCCTTCCACTTTTTATTTTTTAGGGTGCAAAACCAAGGACCCTTATATTTTCCTGCGTGTGTCTGTCTGTCCGTTCGTCTGTCGCCTGCTCTCACAGCTACACCTTTCGTCTTATCACTTTGAAATTTGGCATATATGTGTATAGTACCTACCCACACATTTTAAAAATATAGCGATTTAAAAAAAAAAATTCAAAACAATTAGGGTAAAAAGGAACTTAAGGGTTAAAAAAAAAAATGTTTTTTTCTGGAGACTGTGTGGGGTATCATATGAAAGGGTACGTCGAGCTGATTACTCGCTTATGTAAAGTGCAAAAATTCATGAACTTTCTTCGATCAAAAGTTAAGATACCACCTTTCGGAAATTTCGGAAAAAAATTATTTTTGTTTTTATTGACAAAATTCTTTTTTTTTTCTTTTTTTGTTATAATTATGCTCTTTTTGATGTATTTATATGTTTATAGTCCGGTTCATTGGCAAAAAATACTTTATCAGAATTTTGTTTATGTGCTCTGAGAATTTTAGACCCATAGGATAGTTCAAAGTAGGCTTTTTGACATTTTAAATAGCACAATCAATAGGTACTACTTAAACAATACTGTGTTGTCTACGGACCCTCGCTGGGTGCTGACTAGCACACACTTGACCTGTTAATTTAGTTTTTTTTAAGGCTTTTCATCTAATTTTTTTTTTTTTTCTTTTACTTTTTTACTAGGCGGGATGGGAAAATAAAATAATAAAAAAATGGATCTTTATATGATAACGTATATGCTTAATAACATACAAAACTCTAAAAAGTCCTTGAATGCAAGTACTTCCTGTGATTTTTTTACATTTTTGTAGTTGCACTTTTATGTCACTTAGTTTTAAATAGATAGTATGGTATTGGCTAATAATAGATTTATTTTATGTCTTAAGTACTCAGGTTATCTTTTTTTTACCTCATCAGGTACAGATCCCCCCCTCCATCTTGTCCTAATCTTTTTACAGCCCGTAGCTTAGCCTTCCTTTTTATTCTTTCCCTTGTAATACTTAAGTTAAGTTACTTGTGAAAGCTTAATGTTTGGTGTTCTTATGAAAAATACTTAAGTAACACTTGGTTAAACTTCTAAAATACCATTGTGTCATGCATTATAATTTCAGTTTTTTTTTAATTAGCTAATGCCATTTTTTATAACAGTAAGCTTATCGATTTTACATTTTTTTTAATCATTATAATAAATATTATAATGTAATCAATAATAATTTAAAAAAGCTAGATTTCTATTTTTAACCAGGGGGGGGGGGGGGGGGGGTTGCTCGGAGGCTAGAGCAATTGTCTTGCGATAAGGCAAGTTAGGTAGCCTCGAGCAGGGTCAGAAGATGAATGGGTGACCGCTTCTGACGACAGCTCTGGGTTCGATTCCCGGACCAGGCCCCCCGCTCAATGTCCACCCAACATTGTTTAAATAAATGGGAAGCTCCTTGAAAGAGTGGCGCCACCAGGTTTCGCCCTGGAAACCATGATGATGACACTCTTGGTTGTCATACAACTAGGAGTGGAGTCATGGTTATTGACCATATCGTCAGATGAGTGTGAAGATTTCGGTCCCTAACCCGGATTTGTTCAATGCACCCACCTAAGTGGCCTGTCTTTGGGAGTAAAAACCCTCTGGAATAAAAAAAAAAAAACTTGATAAAGAAATATTATATGCATTGCATTTTATTGTTCACCGATGCTTTTTAATAAGTTTATGTGTATTTATTTTTTTTTTGTTTTGTTATAGAGGTGTGCTGACTCGTTCTGGGGCCTCCAAGAGAAAGAGAAGATCATCAGATCTCTCCTCGGTAAGCATTTTACTGTTCAGGTCTTAATGATTACTTGGGTTATTAATGAAATAAAATGAAAAGTTTTTTATTTGTTAAAATCACATTTTTGTGATGTACAAGAGTCACATAGTTACATATACAAAAATGGCATAAAACAAATAACATCACACATAACAATATATTTAATATAATTATTAAAATACAGGAATAAATATTCTTCTACGCTTTAACAAAAATTTTTTTAGAAGAAACACTTTAACATAAATATTTAATTTTTTCAATGGTATACACTTAACTTTATGATTTAATTTATTATAGAATTTGTATGGCAACACACTATGTGTGCCAACTTATACGCTTTGACAGGTATTCACTGTCTTTTTAAATGTATCTAGGATAAGTTAATGTCTCTTTAAATACAAGATCCCATCTTTACAAGTATTTAAAATCTGTTTCTTTCTCTATTATTTAATTAAATCATACTTTTTTCTCTCTTTTTTAGAACATCGAAAATGAACCAGTTCAGGATGAGAAGAGAAATAAAGAGGAGGTAAGTGTTTTAGTTGTGATTTTTTTCTTTTTATGAATAATTGTTTTGTACTAAAAATTTTACTATCATACTTCATTCTTTTAGGTTATCTGTATGATAGTATTACAGTCAGAAGATGGTAACAACAAAAATTATCAACAATTTTTTTAATATATAGTAGAACCTCGATAAGAAGTGTCTCAAGGGGATTAGAGAAAAAGTCTTGTTATCAAGGTGCTTTTTTTTTTGAGGGTCGTGTTATCAAGGTTGTTTTGGCTATCAGTCATGTTATCGAGGTTAATCCTACTTGTACACTATAGACTTGTTCACCCATTCCTAGGTGACATTTTAGTCGACCCATTCCTGTATAGAGTCACATTATTAGAGGTTTGAAAATTGCACTTGTAATTGAGGTTGTCGTGTTATTGAGGGTCGTATAAGCGAGGTTTTACTGTATTTACAAGAATTCATAAATAAACCAGTAAACCTTGTTATTACATTTTTTTTTTTTTTTAAATAATCATAAATATTAACTAGTTAGTGTATCATTTCAGTGTATACTTCATTTGCTTGAACTATTAGGAAGATCCATGTTAAGAGGACTAGACTTAGTGAGAGTCCTAACTAAGATGATTGTGAGGCGTATCATGTCTGAGTTGTATCCACCTTTATGTAGTCTTGGTTCAATAGATGGAGGCATCAATGTTCAGTGGACTAGACTTAGGGTAGTGACACTCTTCGCCACCCGGGTGGCGCCACCCAGGTGGCGGCTAGAATGTGGGACGGTCGACCAGGTAGTGTCACCCAGTGGGTGGCGCCACCTCTTGTGGCAGGTTCCATTCTATTCTCATTGCTGACTGGGTAGCGCCACCGGGGCGAAGTGTGTCACTAGTCTTATTGAGACTTCTAATTGAGATGATTATGTGGTGTATCACTTAAGAATTGTATCCACCTGCATGTAGTCTTGGTTCAATAGATGGAGGGATCAATCTTCAATGTGATCCATGTTTAGTGGACTAGACTTAAGGTCCGTTTACACCTAGTAAACGAGTTGACTAGTACGACAGTAGGCAGGGGATTTAACTAGTGTGCTGGTTAATATTTTGAACTGTCTTTAAGATGGGGACAGTGGGCTTGAAACACTTCTTTTTTTAGCATATGGACGGTAAAAAGTTGGAAGATAACCAAGTCCACTCACTCCAGTCAACTGACTGACTTAACATGTCAAACTTTCATGTGTTTACACGGTGCGAATAGAAAGAGTGTGCTGCACGCGCACACAAGACAGTGTACTCGTACCAGTCAACTCACATCCTCCTGCATGTAGTCAAAGGTTTAATAGAGTGAGGGATCCAGGTTCAGTGTTCATTCACGGACCCACTATGAATGTATCCATTCATGAATTCTTCCATTCACGAATTCATTCATGGGGATCCAATTCATGGACACTAACTCCACCTCCCCCATTAGTGAAAAGCTAATTGGCCCTGTCGACTCCGGAGCTGTTAAGCTATAGTTATTTACTATTAAGATTAATTTTGCATTACTAGGTCTTTGTGGTTATGATATTTTGTTACTTTATTGCAGCGAATTTTTCCATCGGAGGAAGAAGGTGAAGGCCTTAACACAGATGAGCGATTACCCTTGAGTGAACTGCCTCGCCTTGCTGCTAGCCTCGATATTATCGATTATGACAGAGATTGTCAAAGGTAATTTTTCATATCTTTAAAAATAATGTATGCATAGTAGAATTTACATCATTTTAAGGGTTTTCCATTTGACAAGGGTTGATTGTTTTAATTTTTAAAAAGGCCAACAGGTAAAAATATTAACAATGAGATTTGGGAAAGTGATAGATAATAACAGAGTGAAGAATGAAAAAAATAAAATAAAAATAATAATGATGAATCATAACAGTTAAAATTTGAAAGGTAAATAAGTAATTATGTCCTACCACTTTATGTATTACACTTTGTACAATTAATTTCCCAAATCTCAAACTTTACTTTCTACTTATCCCTGCTATCCTCAAATTTTATTTTATTAGTTTACATTCAATATCCTCTTAGTTTACGTTCAATATCCTCTTAGTTTACATTCAATGTCCTCTTGGTTTACATTCAATATCCTCTTAGTTTACATTCAATATCCCCTTAGTTACCATTAAAATGAGGTATACAATTAAGATGGTTATTTAATTAGCCATGTGTGTTTTCAGACGAAGGGCCTTTGTGCAATATCACAATAATAATATACCTTCCTGATGTTTTCCATTTTTCAGCCATCTTTTTGGCTTGGACATAGTTAAAACATTGAAATTATGCTATTTTTCTTCTTTTTTTTTGCATCAACCAAAATATTGCTAGGTTTAAACCTTTGTTTCAATGATTAATCTAAATTAAATCCTAAGAATTTTACAGCTATTCAAACAATTAAAGTACTGGTACAAAATAATCTTAGTTTCATATTTTTTAATTAAATATTTTCATTTAGTTTACTATCATACCTTACTGCTATTTTTTTCAAGACCTCTATCATAGAAAAATGTAATTATATAATATTAGTAATAATGATTAGTAACTAAATTACCTGTAGTTTTATTGAATTTCTCTATTTTTGATTTTTCAGCAGCCCTGAAAGCCTTATTGAGATCTCACCTTGTAAAGACGACGGTCATATTTTGAATAAAGTCATTAAAGATGAACTCAAATTTAAAAATAACCTCAAATATCTTATGGATGATTGGTAAGTTGTAAACTATGACTGTAAATTAATTTATTATTATTATTATTTTTTTTTTTTAGTAAATAATAGCTAGTTTTTTAATAAACAGACTACATTCTTTTGAGACAAAGTCTTCTTCTTGATACACATTATCTTATAGAGATTTCTGAGGACTTTTTCATATAGACCTGCTCAAATATCGTATTCTAGTGCTTGGAGTGCCGGAGTCCCCTCTCCATAAAATACAAAAACTAACCTAAGATACATTTCCCAAAACACAGAATCTAAACTATCTTATCATCCAACAAGGTCTTATAGTGTAATATAGTCATTCCTGTATCACTATACTGGTGCACCAAAGGCTTCTGACATGGCCAGACCACACTTGAATCGGTGACAAATTGGTCCTATATCCCGGTTGCGTACTGATCGCCTTTGGCGCATCTTTGAGTACCACATCCTAAGGCCGATCAACACAACTAACACCCGAAACTGAGGCCCATAGAATGTGAGAGTCCCATGCTGTCCCATCCATGATGACATCGGGTGGGTCGAATTGCCAGTAGGGTACACAAGTGTTGGGTGTCAAGTTGGTATTCTAGGTGGGATGCTGTCACCGGTACCTCTTGCAGCCATGAGCATCCCTTCACTTGCAGGGGTATCTCCAGCAGGAGGAATCCAGGTAACCTTAGGTTGACCCTGTTTGGGTAGGATACAGCACATAGGTGGCTGTTTTCAGCCACCTATACGTCGCCCGGCAGGCAACCCATTCCATCAATGGTTATTTCCCAGGATTTATTTCCCTTGGGGGGAGGTACCACTGGCTGAGACACGCTACAGATACGAGCACGATTGTCGTTGGTTACCCACAAATCAGCATGGGGACCCTTTTTTGTCTCACTTGGTGCACATAAATTCTCTGCAATTCCTGGGGACCCAAAATAAAGCTAGTCTTTTGTTGTGAGAGTACCTGAAAGTTTGGTGGCAACCGTCACCCCTTATCGTCAGTACGAGAAGGGGCGACGCTGGACAGCCTGCCTCTGTCCTTCTATCATAAGTCCACACCGTTGTCAATCCTTGCTAATCAGCGAGTAGTCAGCTTCTCGTCTAAGCCAAAGTGTAGTGTTGCTGTCAATGTGAAATAAGGATAAACATATTAATTTATACTTTTGAAACAATCATTCCAACCATCTAAGGGGTATGGTTATTAATTGCCAGTTATGCGAATCCATTGTAGCGGCCCCCGCTTCTTTGTGTGCTGCTATAGTCCCACTTTGGATTCAATAAGAAGCAGGGCCCCTATAGCCGCACCACCGATTTTTTGTTTGTTTGTCATTTCACTATTATGAGTGTCGCCATAGCGGCACACTTAAGTAGAGGGGAAAAAGCACGAGAAAAAAAAAAAAATTGTTAAATTATGTATCTTGAGAAGTAAGAAAATATTAGAAACACTATGTCAGAATTTTGGATGTCCAATAATAAATTAAGTTTTTGATAAGAGTAGATAAATTTACATTTCATCCTCACAGTGTTAAAGGAAAACTGAAACTTCAAAAATGAATTACAAAATATCTTGATTGAATGAAAAAATTATACAATGAAAATAAATTGGATGTAAATTAAAAAAAAATATAGTTAAATTGTAGTTCTTCCGCCCGCTGCTAGAGTTCATGGAACTTAATTTTTTCATCTTTATGTTCTTTGTATCTTCTTTTAACATGAAAAGAGTTTAGGCTTTATCATGTAACTCTTGTACTATTTTTTTTTTTTTTAAATGTATAAAATAATTTATTCTCTTAATCTGTCTAGTAAAATCATCCTTCACTGGCCAACAATTTTACGAAAATTGGATTGGGAAAATTCTAAAAAGTGGCAGAGTACCTATATTTGTCTTAAATCAGACTTAAGCGATATAAAGAAAGGAGATATTTTTCACAATCACCCTGGACTTCAGCCTCGTATGAGAGCTGTTTTATTAGAATGGTTGATTGAGGTAACTTCATTTCTATTTCACATTTTATGAATTATTTTTAAATTTAAGTTGTTTTTGTTTGGAAGGTAGGAGAGCACTGATAAATCTAATCTGCTTTAATTTAATTGATTTATATTCAATTTAATAATTACTTTATTGATTATTTATATTCACAAATGTTTTCAGGTAACGGAGAAATTTTTTATTTTGCACAACAGGACTTACCCCAGATTATTTTATTTGAACTCATCCTAACTTTTTTCACATCCTAGCTAATTAATATATATTTCAAATAATTTTACTATTAACTATAATTGATATCACTAATTTGTTTTATTTTTTGTTGATTTACATTAATAATTAATATTTGCTACTATATTATAATTATAATGTTGGTAAAAATAATTAATTGTATTGCTTTACAATCTTAAAACTAAATGAGCGACAACTTTACTGTAACAATAAGCTAGAGGATTTAAGGCTAACATTTGCATCTATAGATGAGGTCCTTGCAACTAGCAAGGAACACATACCACCTCTCTTGGACTTAAAACCAGATGCATTAGATTCTTTAAAGGATTAGCTCCACGATCCTGCCATTATCTGCCTATGCACATTTTAATGACTATGACTGGTGTACCTTTTAGTAAATATTGAATAAATTTAAATCTGGAACATGTTACATTTATAAGCTTTACTCATTCCAAATTGTTTTATCTTATATTATATTATAATTATTTAGAGTATTACAATATATTTATTTTTATTCTTATTACCATTTTAAAAATAATATTTTTAATGTCTATTTTTTTAGGTTTGTGATGTTTTTAAATTACATAGAGAAACTTATTACTTAGCTGTGGATTACATAGATCGCTATCTATACCTGAGCTTCAATATCCAAAAAGTGAAACTGCAACTCATAGGTAGGTTTTATACTTAAAGAGTATGGTTTATTTAATTGGTTATATAATAATGTTAGGGGAACCAGCGTGGCCGAGGGGCTTTAGGCACCTGCCCAGCTATCAATGATTGGAGGTGAATCAAGATCGTGGGTTCGATCCCTCGCAGTGATTTTCTGATTTAAATAGCTCACTAATGCCCACACCATATCTGCTTCGGTGGTACCATGTACAGGTATGATGTGGGAAGTGTCTGGAACTCTCCACCACAGGGTTAGTAAGAGGGCCCAATGTAGCCTGATTATTAGGTTGGAACAAGTGTTTCGTCCTACCCATCTAACCATTACCATATAATTATGATTATGTCTAGAGAGGTTAATTTAAAGTAACAACAATATTGTGACCACAATTTTATAATATAGTCAACAAATATGTTTTGATATTTATATCATTGTCAGTGTTTATACTACTACTAGCTATATATTTACAAGCTTTTGAAGACTTGAACTAACAATACAAGGTGGGGTTAGACTAGGGCTGTGTGAGAAGGATTAACCCTTTCGCTGCGGGGGTCTGAGTGAAACAATACCCCAGGTGCGGGACTATTCTATACAAAACTACTCCCCTGTACGGCATTGTTTTATAGCTACACCGCTTTTAGCTTTTACACCTACATTCTATTTTAGCTTCTTTGCGACAATTGTATAATATATTTTTATGACATATTAATTGTTACATATTATATTGTATAACAATATATATATATATTTTTTTTTTACGTGAATATAATTTTTTATTAATACATACATAAGTAAGCAAATAAATAAAAAATACGGAACTTATTGCTTATCATAAGGGTTATAATATAAAATAAAACATATTAGAACTTTAATTGTATAATATTTTAGTCGAACAAACAATATCTATATTTTTTAGCTATTGACATACCAAGTAAGCGTGGCCCGACGGCATAAAGACACGAAGAAGAAACTAATTCATTTGTTTATTTCTTATGTTCTTTTTGTATTATTATTTATTTTTATTTTTTAAATAGAGTATTATATTTATTATAAAAAATAATACTATAGACAACCGCTAGAGATTGCTAGTTGAATCTAAAAATATTCCTTACACTCACAGTTCCATTGAAAACATCGTAAAATCTTATGCTGTCTATAACCGGCACCAGCAGCGAAAGAGTTAAGGGAGGAACCAAAGGTAAGGGGATGATAGAAGGCGGAACTGGGTGTAGGTATTAGGTCAAGTATAACACATTTTCTTTCTTGCTGCTTAAAACTAAACAATAAATTCCCTATATTACTACATCTAAAATTATACCTTAAAACTAATAGCCATTATTTTACAAAATTATTCTTTTATAGGTTTTACAATTTTATCACTGATGATGATATTATAAAATGTTGAAATGTGTTTATTAATTATAATATAAAATTGTGGTGACAATTGTGATATTGCTGTGTTACTTTCTATTTACCTCTCAAGCCATAATTATGATGTGGTACCACAAAATCTCAGTCTAAACATACAATAATTTTGTATAGTATAGCCTAATTGTTTGTATTACCTATTTTTTTTTTTTTTTGCAGGAATATCATGTCTACTTATAGCCTGTAAGATCGAAGAAATTTATCCTCCCAAAGTAGCAGAGTTTGCTTTTGTCACTGATGGTGCCTGCTCTGAGGATGACATTCTAACAATGGAAATAAACGTTATTAAAGTATGTAATATATATTTGTACACTCTAATAATGTTATGGTAATTTAAGAAGTTAATTTATTATCATTTTAAAATATTATTCCATTTGAATTTCAGGTATTAAATTGGAAGTTCAAATGTATTACTTCAAATTGCTGGCTTCTGATGTACCTGCAATTGGGATACATGTTTGTTAGGAAAGAAAATGCTTTAGACTACCTATATCCTCTATATCCACCTGACCTGTATTCTACAGCTGCTCAGTTGTTGGACCTGGCTACTCTTGACATTTCATCCATGAATTATAAATACAATGTCCTGGCGATATCTGCTTTATATGTTGTATGTGCTGAGAAATTCCCATTAGAAGTTTCAGGTAATTTCTTTTTATTACTTATCATACGCATGTTGAGGGGATTCTTTTTCAAACCTAATGGTGTTGTATGGATCGCTAAAACTTTGTTTAGATTTCTTGTTACTAACCCGTAACTTGTGAGGTTGGGTGTGAGATACCCATGGAATACTTTATACTTTGTTGATAAATTATCACTAGATGATTAGGGTGGGGCCTGTTTCCTCTCATGTACCTTCAAATCAGTTTACTGTCTGTTGTTTTGAAGATCTTAGGTTGCGCTAAACATGAGTTGTTTTGTTTTTTTGGGCTATTTCCAGAAATTCAGGGTATTCCTAACCCAACGTCACCAGTTAAGTTACTCTTCTTTTTTTTTACTATGTAATTTGTATAGTAAAAACAGTTTTTATAAAATAACAATTTAATTTTTAATTTTTTTACTAGTATTAACATTAAATTTCATAAATATAATAATATTTCCTCAAATTTTTAATTAAAATATTCAAATTATTTAAATTAAACAATACACAAAATTTGTATCGTACTTCTATTATTATTTTTCTTATTTGTTGGCCCCATTTAGTTTTTATGTGCTAAGAATTGTTTTAGATTATAAATAAAAGTTACTTTTAATACTATATATAGCTCTTTGTTATTTATCCCAACTAGTAAATTTGCTGAGAGGGGGGAAAAGTTCTGGGTATCTGTCCTCACCAGTTAAAGCACCTCACCAGTTACAGGTTAATAGTTTGTCATACAACATAATAGACTGGCTGCTTGAAGTACATCTATATCTTTTAAAAATATTATATGATATAATTGTAATAATTTTTCAATATGCATCATGAACTATAGGAACCAATTCTATCTGAAAAACATGACCTCAGATAAATTATCAGTACTAGTGTTCGATAATACTTTTGTGCCTATATATTGTGGTGGTGCCGCTGAATTTAATCATGTTAATGTTGTATTTATTTATTAATTGTTCTGGCTATTTCATTATTAATAATTTTTGCAATTATCTTTTAGGCTATGATTACCATGAAATAAGAGAATGCGTTTGTTGGATTGGAGCATTTTGGTCTGCTATTAGCGATAAAAAGAAATGTGATGACCCTAGTTATCAACCTCTCCTCTCACCCCCCAAAAGAATTGTCACCGATGTCTCTCACTTTCTCCAGCAACATGTCGTTAGTTTGGAGTTACTGGTAAGAAATGTTTTAAGTATTATTTAAAGTTTTGTTAGTATAAGTAGGATTTATATACCCTTAAAATAATTATTTTTCCCTCTACCTAAGAAAGATTATTGAAGTAGATACTAAGACCTCGTTTTCTGAATGTGCATTTGTTTCTAACATTGCTTGTCCTTGGGATTTTTTTCTTTAATTTTGTTTACAATTTTTTAACTTTTTGGCCCCTTTTGACGTGTTAGGTTCAAGCACTTGAAAATTGTGGCTGGGATACTAGTGACGTTTTGACCTGCAGCTGAAAGTCATACCCCACATTTCAAAAATTGTAGGTTTGATTTTTATATAAATCCCTAAAATATGGCCATAATACGTGCTCAATGAAATTAATTAGTTTTATTTCATTCTACATAAAATCGATGTCTAATATAGTGGCTTGGTAGAAAAAATACTTAATCTACATTTTATACTGATAACTTATCAGTCCAGTAAAAAAAAATTGATTCCCTTGCAAAAGGTTGGGTATTAAATGCACCATTTTGGGTAAGTTCGTAGAAACGAAAGCCTTGCACAAGGAAAGTTGTATTGAGATGTCAAAAGTTTCAGAATCTTTTCTAATTTTCAAGTCAAAAATTTAATTTTTTTTCGTTAACAGCCAGTGTCCACTTAAGGGGACACCCAGAAAACCCTTGGTTTAGTTTGTATCCGCTGTTTTATAGTCTGATTTTGTAATGATGGATTTTTGAAAAGCATTATTGCGTAGATATAAAGACATATCGATAATGTTTTTGTTTGAAAACATGTCGTATTTTTATATGTGTCACTTCTAGAACTATTTGTTTATAGTAGCTGTACGTATCAATATATATGATTTGCCCATTCAGGGTACCTCAAGGGTGTCTAATATATTAAACACTGACCTATAAAGGGTTAAAACAAACAGCGACATTGCTATGAAATGTAAAAAAAAAAAATATATTTCAAAAAGAGAAAAGAACTTAAAAAATTGTAATTACCAAAATTGTAGAACATTTTGTTCTCCACAATATTAATAATATATAGTTTTACTCTCGATGCATAGGAACTGAGATAATAAGCAAAATTAGTTAAAAGTCCAAACTTTTGGACTTTTTCAAGATGACTGTTTTCCCAGGGCTTTTGTTTCTGCAATCTTGGTTTTTTTTTTACTAGTGGCCTTGGCCTCTACAACATATCCAACAAATTTTGATACCCGACCTTATGCAAGCAACCAAGTTTAATTTGGCTGGACTGTACAGGTTGTCCCAAGTCTAGATGTCAAATTTCCAGGAGTGAATTAATGAGCTCAAAACTGAACTGTTTGTCCTATAAAAATATCAAGTTATACTGATGTTTTCAATTTTATAGATTTCATGTTTTTTGCTCATTAAAATGCATTATAACTTCAAAACCAATAAAGACAGTAAAGTGCTGTTTGCGGTATTCGAAAGTGCATAAAATTTCCTCGTAAAATGTTTCATTTAAATTAAGATATATGATGTCAAATCATAGTTTGGGCAAAAAAGAATTTATGCTACGCTTATGACTTTGAAAAAAAAAAAAAAAAAAAATACTATTTTTAGTCTGATAGTATGCCTCTTCTTACTGCTTCAGCAAACTGCAAATATGTCGCCTTGGCCATCCAGAATTTTTACAGACCTAAATGTGTTTTGAGTCTGTTCCTCATAAAGTGAATTTTCCATGGAATGAGATAGCGCAAAGGTGATTTTGTTTGTCAGTGCTAAATATGGAAGTAGTTATTTCTCAGACAATGAGCTCAATGTCCAGGTGGTCCATATTTCTTCTTGATTTAATAAATATATAAACAATAACACATCTTGAAACCTGTCTCATTCCTGAACTGACTGTCGTTGGTAGCACATTGCGTTAAAGTACTTGTGAATTGCCGTTTGCTTTCTCCAAGGAGGGTTATGCAAGTATGGTATTGTTTTGTTCTTAGATGAACTATGTTTGAAACTGTAGTAGTGTAAAGCTCCATTAAACTCTAAAACAGAGTTGCAATAATATGCAAAATTGAACAAAACCTATCGGTATATTTGGACATCCTTTAAAAGGAAATATTAACAACTACAATGTGGAAGCAGTAATATACAACCACACTCAAACAAAAACCGTCAGTTCAGGAATGAGATGGTTTGGAAGATGTGTTATCTTTTTTTTTATTAAATAAAGAAGAAATAAGGGCCTACTTCTGTATTAATATATTTATGATCAATATTTAGCATTGACAAACTGAATCATGTATGCGCTTGGTGGTTCCCTATTACTGAGAAGCGGGGCTGGATTTGAATGAAAAAGCAGATAATAGTGGATTGCATTTGGTAAAGAAATAAGGAGGGGATAACTTGGTGATATTTTTATTGAAAGAAATAATACAACCTACTGAATAAGATCTGATATAAGATACAGAAGTGGTGGTAGTAGAGGGCGGTAGGCAGTCTGAAATGGCGGCAAGTGGGTTGGAAGAAATGGCTATTGTAGTAGGAACTCGGATATCAGAAATAAGAAAATTGAGTTCTCTGTCCACCGACACTATGTCTGGACTAATGCGTTAGGGGCCATGAAAGGTAGCCCCCCCCCCCCCACAAACCATCTTTTATATCTTTATTAATAAGCAAAGTATGTGAAAACTATAAAATCGAAAACCTCTGTATAATTCGAAAACGCATTTAGGATATCCCTGTAGAACAAAAAAAGTTCAGTTTTGATCTGCTGAATATACTGCTGAAATTTCAACATCTAGATTTGGGACACTGTGTATAGTATACACAGTTCTGTTATTATATTTTTGAATATCAAGCTAATTACTTTTGACTGTTTTAGTAGCTATTTTTCAATTGATATTTAAATGATACTTTTTGTGAATTAATGAAGAAGCAACGGTATAATAATGTTTATCATGGAAGTACTGTCTGATTCTCCCAATTGATATTTTGCATCATTACAATATCATTATTACATTGAATTGAAGCCGTACTTTTTAACGAGAAAAATTAGGGTGTAGCTTAAATGTGAAGCAGATATTTTAATCGTTATTTTATTTATTTATTTTTTTTTTTCCATTTGAGAGTGTTAAAACCTAATTGTGTTGTGTTTATTCTAGAAATTAAAACGCATTGTTTTTAATAAAATGAATTGTTTTTCAGGAAACTGCTCAAGCTAATGTTGAGCGTTTGATGCACCCTTCGCCGTCTAGTCTACATTTACTGACTCCACCTTCCAGTTCTAAAAAGAAAGAATGCACAGGACATTAATCAGACTGATTTAGTCAATAATTAGGATAATTATGTTGGTGCTTTATAGTTAACAAGCCTTTTAACAATTCTTTAAAATTTTAAATGCAATTATTTTGAAATTACATCACAGGTTTCTCATAGACACCTATGTACCCAATGATTTATTTTATTTTGCTGTTTTTGATTCTAAATGGATTTACTCTCTTTTCTTTCGAGGAATTTTAGGGCTGTTAATATAAAGTACCAATTTTTTATTTTTATTTATTTATTAACAAACTTTTTTATACATACATTAAATAAAAATGAAAAAAAAAAAATAGTTTGTAATGAAAACATGGTAAATTGTCCATGGTGAAAATCGGCGAACTTATATATGCATATATTTATATAATAACAAGAGAAAACAAGACCGTGAATATGTAACAACTAATTAAAACCACACAGGGTTCGGTCATAAAAAAAAACACATCAACCCCTCACAACATTCTTCAAAAACCCAATTTTTCGGCTTTATTTAATACCTTCTTCATGGGATCTATAACAAAAGAAATTAAGAGATGTTAACAATAAGATTCATTAAAGCTCAATCGAATACAAAACGAGAAAAAAACAAACAAATCTTAGTAGAGGACTTGATAATTAAAACTTTAAAATAGTATAAGTAGATAAGAGCTTTTTTAAACAAACATTAAGCAAAATGTATGAAAACATGTTGACTAGAGAGTATTATATAAAATAGAGGTAACAATAAATAAACCTACACAAAAAAAAGACACTAAGATAACAAAAAGAGAAGGTAGCAATCTAAAATTAAATTACATAGGTAGTTGTGATATCTGGTGCTAAAGCATAGAAACACTAATAAATAAAAAAATATATAAAATACTCATTCAAAAATCTAAAAACAAGGTATGGTAAATGAAATAAATAAAAGAATAAATAAATAAATCTGGAACAATAAACCCTGTGAAAATTGTCAATATCTTATCGATATTGTTATAGATCCCATGAAGAAGGTTTTAATTAAAGCTGAATTGTCGGGTTTTGGGAGAATGTTGTGAGGGGTTGTTGCGTTTTTTGTGACTGAACCCTTAGTTGTTTATATTTATATATATATATATATATATATAATGTACATACACACAACACACACATACACTCAACACACATACACACAACACACACACACACTAATTTTAAGCTTGTGTATTATTATTTTTTTTAATGTTATTGATTGTTTTGTTTTTATTATAACTTTTTTTCCTTTTAGACTGGGTTAGTGAGGAATGGCTTCAGATCATAATCATAGGCACTCAGTACATGCATTACATGACTGAAATTCTTGCTTTGTGTTGAAATAACAATAGCAGTAATGAATTACTACTAGATTCAATTAAGTGACTATTTCTTCATTATTATTATAGTTGCAAAAGCGTTCACCACTATTTTTATAGAATGAGGGAGCGAGCGTTTTCTCATGTTATTGTGATTTTAAGGCTAAGATTTTGCTATACTGGGTTTGCTTTATTTTTTAATAGAATCTGAGATAGTTACAAATCCTATAAAAAAATATTTTTCTTGAGAGAGTAAGGTTTTATTAACACGTTCACTGCGGAGGTTCTGGTATGCTGTCTGTAGGATTGTGCTGAAAAAATGTTGCCTATAAATAATATGAGCAACATGGTGTGCCGCCATCCAATATATTTATAGTTATACAAAACCTGGTATATTTATCTATATATCATGTACATTTATTTTTGAAGAGGATTAGGAGTAACTTTTATGAAAAAAAAAAAAAATCCTAACTACCTCCATCCATTATCAAAAATATGAAATATATTTTATGATATATATAAAAATAGATTCATAAATTTTGATATTTCCCTCACTCTTTCTGTAATATACTTATGTTTCATATCATACAACTTGGATATATTGCAGTGAACCATACATTTATTTTTTTATATCCATGAAATTCAGCAAAGAAAAATGCCCAAACATAATCCATGTTGCTTGGGGCAAAAACTCCACAAATAGTTTGATTCTACTCGTTTTCCATCCTTGAGGCAAACAGCACATCTTCATATTTTCCTATTTTTTCATTTCTCGGTACTTCCTTCGGTGAGTGCTCTAATTGGGTTTTTGGATTCTTAATCGGTTTAACTGGTTGAGGACGATTCCTATAAATTAATTTGTTGATAACTCTGTCCTGAAATGCAAGAAGGCTCTTTTTTTTTTGAAGGGCTGTATTGTTTATGTAGGAGATAGGCGTTGTCCATGATAAGATGGAAGACATGTTTTCGTACTTCAGCATACTATCGAAACATTTCCATTGGGATGGATAATATGAAAGAAGTTGATCGGACTGATCCACTCCTCCCATATTTTCTTATTGTTTCTGGTTTCTTAAGAATTTTGCCAGATTTTGATTTATTCTCCTGAAGTGATGTACCGTACTCTAAAGATATAACTATAATATTGCGCTTATCTCTCCACTTCATAATACATATTCCTTTATTTGAATAAGCTGCTTCCACCTCTCCTTGTATTATTTTTTGATTCATAATATTCAAAGGATTCCCTCTTCTGTTAGCTTTCAGCATTCCAGTAGAGTACGTTTTTTGATCTAATAAATATTCGGTGAGATCAAATTCTGAATATAATTTATCCATGTAAACTGTGTGACCTGCTCCTAAGTAATGAGTGGGCAAATCTTTGATAACTTTTACAACATGACCAGTGCCACCAATCTTTTCCAGAGCCTCTGAATAAATTTGATTCGAGCTTTGGGTCTGGTATTGATTGAAGCTAACATTTACCTATTAGTAAAATAATAAAAAATAATATGAACCATTTAAACCTATTATGAACTTACCTTCTAAAATTATTTTCCTGAGGAAAAAGACTGTATCTTCCAGTGGGCTGGAGCACTCAGTAACTGGTTAAAACCTAACATGTTCAGAACGACAAGGGGTCATGCCCAGTCCCCTATCCTAGAAAAAAAAAGATGGGGCAATGTCCTGAAAACGTCGTGCTCGGCAGTGAACGTGTTAAAGACAAAAAAAAAAACTGTTCTATTGACTATTTGAATAACTAATCTACAGGAGGGCTAGTGAGATAAGTTTGCATGACTTAAGATATGTCGTATCTTAATTTTCCCTTTTAATAACTATTTTAATGTGTTAAACACATTGTATAATATGGTTATGGTATTTTAAGTTAGTTATGACAGGTTGGTCCTAATTTGATTTTGTAGTTCTCTGATTTTTAAAATATTATTTAAAAAAAAAAAAAAAAATCTGAAACAAATTTGCTGTTCCTAATTTATAAAATGAGACAACAAGGTATTCTTTATCTTTACTTTATTGCTACCTATGCATACCTTAAGAATATTTATTATATTAGATTAACTATGATATAATGTAATGTATCTAAACTTTTAGACCACAATTTTAATTATTTTATAAGATGCCGGGATTAAAGGTATATATTTTTTTTTAATTTTGGTTTTTATTTCCTTTTCTTATTATTAAATATCGGTTTTCTTCGGTTATGATGTGGGCGAAGTAGATTTTTCAAATTATTTTTCTGTAAGACTATTATGGCTTTTTAAATCAAAACATTTATAATGCTTCAAATATAAAAAAGATATATTTTTATAAAATGTGTGCATTATGTATTTTTTTTATGATGGCTCTTGATATTCATTTGAAGTGTGTACTGCTGTCATTTATCAATCGCTTTCAATTTTGCTTCTTTCTGTATAGTTTAAATTGAAAACAAATTATAGATTAAGAAGTTTAAAATAATGATTTCACTATCTTTTTTAATCTCAATGAATTTACTTTTGTGATTGTAGGTTAACATAATTTTTGATGTATTATAATGTTCCCAGAACACAATATCCTAATAACTTCTCTCTCAAAAATGTGGACAATAATAAAAAAAAAAAAAATTGTGGTAATTACAAAAAGTTAATTAATTTAAGTAGTGTGAAAGTTTTTGTTAATGCTTAGTATTTTTCATCTGTTATAGAGGAGAGGGGATGTGTGTGGTACTTTGTGTTGTTTCTACCTTAGTCGGTTTATTTCAGATTTTTTTTTCTACATTTTTATTTAACTTAGATTATTTTTTAATTTTAATGGTTTCATTTTAATAAGACTGTGAAACATGAAATATCATGAAATATTTATAAAGAGTTATTTTATTATTTAATAATTAATTCATGCTCAACACTAAGACACAACCATGGTGGTTAAACACACTGCTAATCTTACTTATTAATGATTTCATAAAATGTTCCTTATTTTTTTGAACTTATCAAGATGCAACTGTATAATTAATTACAATTATATTCGTTTTACTTTTCAAAGCATATTTTCATATTACGTCGATCAAAGCATAAGCCTTGGGAACAGGTTTAATAAAATATATCTTGTATGATGTGTGAGAAGTTTCATGTCATAATCTTATTTTAAAAGTATGTATGCTTCAATTTGTATAAAAATAATTTAGTGTCTTTTCTTTTGTTGTATTTTTTTACAAATCTTTTAAATCTTCATCATTCTTGACTCTCTGTTAGCCCCTAACTCTTTATTTTGTTCCGATCCTCTAGAAAGTAAATAATGTTTATTTAATATCAGGCTTATAAAATTAGCCTTCAAATTGTTAAAAATGTATTAATCACCAAAGATTGAAATGAATCACCAAATTAACCCCAAATTTTCCTCTATGAATTTGATTGAAAATCAGGAATTTCTCTTTAGAGGGTTGAAACAAACTTGGTATTGGATTGTATAAATTAGCTAGTACAAATTAGGTATTGTAAATGCTTCCATATGCCATGGACGTATTGTATGTTTTATTGTTATAGATTACATCTGGGTATATTTTTATTTGTTTTATTATTACTTCTTTATTTTATTTTTTAAAATTTAATGTTATTAATTTTTGCTTTTTTTTAATATGTTATTGCATATACTGTGTCTCCTCTCCACTTAGGCAAGCGGATAAAGTGATTTTATTCGTTCTAAATTGCCTCTTTTCCCACCAAGTGCCCTCGACTGACTCTCAAAATCCATATTTTTAATAAAATAATACATATATCTTTTAACATTATCTAAAAGAATTGTAAGATTTGAGACTTGGTATAGATGGTTAGATTTTGATAAGATAATACACGGTGCTTGGAGGGAAATATACAATACCTCTTAAAGAGAGCAATTTTCTTGTTTATCAAGAGAAGTTTCACTGTGCATGTCGATGAAACATATTGGCTAATCCCAAAAGTTGCCTTAATAACTCCTTAATTATAGATTAATTCCTAATGCTAATAATATTTAGTATTCGTGAATCTAGATTTAGAACTGGGATTTTTGAGTGTTTGATTTATGTGATTGTAAGTCCTTAGATTTAATTATGTGATTATAATATTTGATACTATCGATAAGCACTATTTTTTACTATGACAAATTAATAATAATTTTTATGAATATTCAATTTTTGTATACTTAATTATTTTTGAATGTTTGATATTGTTATATCAATTGTAGAATTATTGGGCATAATTTTTAAATAATAATATTGTTACCAATTTTTACTTTTTTTTTTACTTTCTTTTTTGTGAATATATTTTCTGGCCCTGTATTGTATTACGATTTATTATTTATTTATTTACTAATATTACTATAAACTATTTTTGTAGACATTTTGTCTTAATTTATTGCATTTATAGTATTAAAGTGTAACAAGATTTTTTAAAAGTAAAAATCATTTCTTGGAAATATTGTTTTCTTAATTAAAATACACATAAGAACAAGTTTTATACAAGGGCCACTAATTCAAATTGCCCATTCTTGTTTAAAAAACCCAGAGACATTATTGACCACTTAGGTGGAACCATTGAACAAACTTGGGTTAGATGAAGCACTCTCTCCCTGATACTTCTATTCTCTGACAGACTGCAAGCCTGTTCAGAGGCAGTCCCTTAAACTATTATAAGGGAACTATTAGCATTCCAAAGGTTTCCATTTAAGATGAGCCAACACTGGGCAACAACTTAGTAGGCGAGTAGAAGTTTTATCTTCCTCTCCGCATCGCTGTCAGGTAGGAGTTTTTTTTTTACCAAATCTAGCAGCTGCAAAGTGTGTTGAAATGACAATGCCTGGTTTTAAATCCAGTCATAAGATGAGAGGGGCCAATATTGTCCCCCTTGTTGTATTCTGTCTTGTTACTTTATGAGAGAGTCCTGAAATAAATAACTTAGACTGTCTCATTCTGGGAGCAACTTCCCAGGTTCTTTGAAAATCTTTTAACAAAGACTTCTTTAAAACTGTCCTCAAATGCAGTGAGGTATATCTACCACAGGTTCCGGGACCGAAGGAATTGCACTGGAACCCAGCCTGGCCAGTTGATCTGCCAATTCATTTCCTTCTATCCCCCTACTATGTCCTGGAACTCATACTAGGTGTACAGCATTCTATCTTCCCAGATCATTAAGAAACCTCTTGCAATCTGTCACTAGTTTAGAAATGCATCTCAGAATAGCCTAAAACTTAATTGCCGCCTGACTGTCCAAGCAGATATAAATCTATTTTCTTAACTTATTCTTACTCAGAATCACTTGACTGCAAGCCAGGATTGCAAAGATCTCTGCTTGAAAGACTGTAGAAAACTTAACTCATTTATATTAGGTACAAATAAAGAACTGGATTTATTGTAATTTGTTACTTGAGCAAAAACTAGAATAATTTTTGATTATATATATGTTATCATCCATCCAACAAAACAATACTTGACAAAATTGTAAATATAACAAACATGAAAAATTAATCATACAAATGATTGGATGAATCAATTGTTTTTTTGGCAAATGGAAAGTGCTTGACGAACAAATTTAACTTGTTTACTTTGGTTTATGTCCGTAAGTTTCTCGACTATTGTGTAACCAGGGATGGTTGGCTGACCAAAGATTTGTTCCCTGACCTGAGAGTAAGCTTGACAGTTTGTAAGCAGATGAAATATATTTCATCGAGCCTGAGATTGCACATGGTACACTCCTCTTTATCTGGGTCCCTTTCTAACCACAGAACTTTATTTAGGTTAATCATTTCACACTTCAGCCTAAACAGAAGCTATAGGTCAGAAAAGTTACATTGATTTTCGACGTCTGGACCAAAAGAAAAACCAAATTTACCCTTTTCTTCCACGAGAGTCCTGTACAGCAGGAATCGATTTGATTCCTTAGCTCGTCTCATAGAATCCTCCCTCGAGCAAGAATTTATTTTTAACATTAATAATGTTAATTGAGGTTTCCACTTAGCCTTATTGTGCAACGACGAATCAAAGTCGAATCCTGATTGGTCAAATAACTTTTTCCAAGACTTGAACCATGTACCATTGGTTTTTACGATTTCTTCTGCTGTAATCTTAGGACGTGGGTGATCAGGCAGGTACAACGCTGACAAACAATAATTTACATGAAGTTTGAAGGTGTTAAGGAATATAGGATCTACTGAAGTTTCGATATGCATGTAATTAGGAGTTGATCAGTGGTAGCGCCATCAGGCCTTATGTCTGCAGTCAATACTTTGGTATGAATATTTTATCACAGATGTTTATAGGAGTAACAGTGAAAAGGCGTTACAACACTCTAGAGTAACTATAGAACCCTAAAGTGTTGTAAAAGTTTTTCACTGTTGCTCTTCTGAACGTCTGTGATAACATGTTCATACCTAAGTATTGACTGCAGACATAAGACCTGATGATACCCAGGATTGGGAGGAACATTGCGAATAAATTAATATAATTATTATTGGTTTTTTTATTATTATTACATATCCCTAAAGACCAAAGAAAAAAAAAATTATATCCTTCATATGTAGGGGGACATTTTCATGGCCTTGCTTCCAGTCATCCTTAGAAGGAAATGAATAACTCCAGTTAATTCTGAAGATCCAATGTGGTACAGTATAATCCTGTATTATTGCTACTGCAGGGCACTTCTCCACCAGAGACGGACAGACAGCTTCATAGCCTTGCCACAAGCCTACCCAGTGAAGTCGATATGCCATCATCATAGCTTCATATTAAAGTGACAGATCAAGAGAAAACCTGCTAAAACATCAAAAGCTAGAGTTGGTGCAAAGGTGATTAGTGATTAATTATACTTAGTTTCAACCTTTTACTTATATCGATCAGTTTAGACAACACATCAAGAGGGGTGCCCTCCCTCATTAGTCAGAGTGGGACACAAATTGACTAATAGCTGATTAATGACTAATAATTTGATTAATAATTAGTCATGAATAGTGCTCGGATCGATATGCTCGTTACAAGTATATGTATAAGAAGTTATATGTACAAGTTACAGTTTATAAGTTTATTTACAAAATGTTAAGTTTTAGGCGAGTCAATGAAGTAGATTGGTATTGGTCTGTTCAACAAGATTTTTTCTATATTTTCACTTTTAAGTGATTTTCTTAAATCAGCCAATAAAGTCTTTTGACGTCAATTGACACGAGAGGTAAATACTTACTGATGCTGCATCTTGTGCAGAGTAGTTTGGCAAATCGTCTGACGTTGCAGACTCGCCACCCAGCATTCTCTCCAAGTCCAACGCTGCTATCCAACTGGGATCCAGGTCGAACTGCAACTTCTTTTTCATGGTTTTTTCCAGTCTCTCCAAGCCACGAGTTGGCTTTTTCGATGACTCTGTTTAATGTAGCGACCACTTCAACCAACTCCATCCCTCGCGATTCCAACTTTAGGATGACCTCAGGAATGGGGGGGGGGGGGGATTTGAATAAAAACAAACTATTTAGACGAAAACCACAAGAATATGCATTTATATGCTATTCTGATAACAGCGGTTTTATGCATTTATATGCTCGATAAATTTAAATTCTTTTGGTCCAAAAGGCTTCTTGGGCCTTTGGGCACCAAAAGGCTTCTTTCAATGTGTACTATTCAGGAAAAAAATATGCTCAAATCCGAGCGCTAGTCATGAATGACTAATTAGTCATAGGTAAATTTCCACAATTGATTAGTCATGAGTCATGACTAACAAATCACGTTAATCACAAATCTAATTTAATCATTAGTTACAAAGCAATTAGTTATGGTTACTCATTAGTCTCTAAATATTTGTCATTAATCACATTTCTATGAGACTAATGAAAGAATAAAAAGCGCAAACATAAAGAGCAAATTGAATCCTTAACACTTAAACGCTAACCTTATTTTTTCGGCGCTCAACACTAACCTACGTATTTTTTACGTACATGCAGTAGTTATCACGAATCTAAGTTAATATTTAGCAAACATTTTTATTTTTATTTATTATTTATATTTGTTTGGTGTTTATTTATTACTCATGTGTTTATCGTGTTAATTTATTAATTTATTACATTTTTATTACTTTTATTTTATTTTTATTTTGTTATTATTTATTTATTTTTATTGATTATGTGTTCATTTATTATTTTTTTGTGTTTATTTATTACTTTTTGTATTTATTTATTATATTTATTAGTAGAAATTTATATCTCTTTAAGACAACTTTACGTAATATTTACGTGGTGACTTAATAAAAAATAATTGTCAATCCTCACTAACGAATCGGGTGAGACTGAAGTGAGTATGTACTACAACGGGAAGGTCTAGACCAGTAGTTCCCAACTTGGGGGCGATCGCTCCCAGGTGGGCGATTAGGGTTATCAGGGGGCAATAAATAAGTGGGGGGGGGGGGGGGGGGGGGCGATGAGTATTCAAAGGGGGAAAAATAGTACTGTACAGTAAAAGTTGTCAACTTTCTTAATTTTTCCAGATTTCAATATAAAAATGAAAACATGTAGGGGAGACCGGGGCTGGTTGTTACACTTTTAATTATTTATTTTTATTTGGCCGTGCCATAAGTTTTATGAAAGTAATTTAACATCAGTTCTTTAAAACCAACTCTTGGCTACCTCAATTATTTTTTTCGGCTCTTAATATTCACGTCTCTTGTCGCAGGGGCTTATAATCTGAGATAACTTAAATTGTAATAACCTATCCCCCTCCCCCTCTATGGGGTAGGTTGTTACAGGCATTGGGGCAAGTTGTTACAGTTATATTGTTTGGTAAAAGGAACTTGTTTATTGAGAGTTGTTAGAAATTATTGACGTTCCAAATTTTTTGAATTTATCAAGTACCTCATTCGAACACCTTTTTATATATTTTAGATTCAAGTAATATGATTTCAAGAACTTTAATTACATTAGGTTGCTTGGGTTGGAAAAATTAAACAACATCAAGTTTAACAATTTGTTTTATCTACGATTGATACGAAATATAAACATTGTATCTCTGTTTAGATGCGTAGAAAGTGATTATTTACGTACTTGTATTCATTGCGCATGCGCGTCTCATAGTTCTGAAGAATTCCTCTTCTTTACCACGCTAGCCCGGTAAAGAAAAGGAATTCTTGAGCTTTACGCACGATTAGCGAGTTTGTTTACATTTAACAAGACTAATTTGCTGTTTTTTTTTAATAAAAGTAACTTTTATATCGAGTTTTTTGTGAAAATCAATGAGTGATTTAAATGATTATGACGAATATGAGGAGAATAATACGCCTCCCGAAATAATTCGGCACAAAATACAACTAATGAATTAATGATATCTTTATCAAAAGAGAAACACGAACTTGTATACTGGAAGTTTATTTTTTTCTGTATTTATTATTTTAATCTAACAATCGTAGATAAAGTACGGTACGCAACTCGTGCGAAAACGGCATTTTGCATTGCTCGTGTGGTTTTACTACCTTCGCTGTCGCTCGGGTGCAAACTCCACACTCGCATGCAAAATGCTACTTTCCGCATTCGGCTCGTAATGTACTATTATATCTAGGTAGGTACTTAATAGGAAAAATAGGTAAGGACACAAAAAAAATAATAAAATGTAAGTAAAAAAAGATAAATAGTTACTCTTAAAATTTGTTAAAACCATTTAAAGAGAGAAAAAAGCAAAATATTTTTACAAGATAATCATATTTAACTGCTGAACTTCGACCCGCTCAAAAGCAACTAGAGGCTTATTCCTAAAAATAAAATTAAAAAAGAAAAAAAGTTTAGCTTATAAGTGAATTTTAAACAGTGCTTTAATTTACTTATTAATTTAATTTAAATTATAACTTGATTTAAATTTAATTTACTTGTAATTAATTTTATACTACTCATAAATAAGAAAATGGCGACATACTACTCTATAAATAAGAAAATGATACCCGTTTGGCGATAAAAATTTATCTTTTTCTGATAGTTTATGTTCACTATAAGTAAAAGTTTAACAAAATCTCGGTTTAAACTGTTATTTAATAATAATTTACATTCCTAGGGTTGTAACACTTTTTTTTATGATTTTTATCCCCCCTAATGATTTTTATTGTTTGTAATAAAATCTAGGGCGGATTGTAGTGTAAGTCTACCTTTAGAGTAGTTTATTTATGTTATTAGGTCTAGGTTTAGAATTTTTTGTTTTCACTTTTTATATGGGTAACCCTGAGGGGGTTATAACAGCTGGAGAGTTTTTGTTGAGTCAGAAGGACAGTGAGTTGTGTCAGAGAGCTGTTTGCAAGAAACTACCTCCTTGCGTAGTTTTTAAAGTTTAAGTTTAGAGAAGGAGCCGAACTTCCCGGATTACGGAAACCATCAGCGTTTCGTAGGTCTCCACTATTGCTACCCTAAAACTAAGCAGCGTAGCCAACAGACGGATAAGCTAGAGCACTGCAATCGTCAGTCATCAACTCCTTTTGAGGTAGGCTAAAATTATACTTCTCTCTTCCCTCTAATTTACCCCCTCTTCTCCTGCGACGAGTATCCTGAGTGCAGGCGGAAGGTTGAACCAGCTTCTGGCTTAAACCCCTTCACCCTATACATCCCTAAGCCCCCTTACTTCCCCCTAAGCCCCTTCATATTTAATTATTATTTTACTTGTTAGGTTTTATTTTAATTATTTAGTGTTCCACCCAGTTACTTAATAACGAATGCCGGTGGATGACCACTGCTAGGAGTTTTATGTACTGGGGCCCCATAGGAAGCGCTATAAAATAAAAAATATATTTATCACTAACAGTGGCGGCGCACACCACCCTGGGATGGGGGGGGGGGGGGTGTCATGCAGGGGAATATTGCTACGATTACGACACTGAGTGTGATTCTATAGTAGTTCCTCTTAAATATCTTCAAAGTTATAATGGTACGAGATTTCTATACATGTGGAAAACAGCTAATTGATGCTGCATAAGATCTCATGATCAATTGATTAACAGTACTATGAGTATGTATTAATAAGAAAATGTTTAACTATATACCCAAAAAATGCGTACAATGTTATCGAGAACTTACGTTTCACAAACTTCAGTTAGACTGTTTTATCTTTTTATAATTTGCATTATTGTTTTAAATTTAGCATCAGAAGTGATTTGCTCAATATATTTTATAATAAAAAGATAATAAATTTAATTTATAATAGCAAAAAATAATGGGAAAAGTATATAATATATTTTATCTATCCCACCACTGCTATCTAGTAGAGAGAATATAAACTAGTTTCAAGCCCAGTAAGGCCTGGCGCATATTGAACCCACTCCATGCACAGCCCACACGTGGGGGTTTTTGTAAACTATAGGTTCCTAACATTGCCGCATATTGAACCCAGCCCACGGCTAGCCCACTTAGTCGTCACCCATGCGTGGACAGGTTTGTGCCAGTCGCACAGATTTCGTGGGTCGTGGGTCAGACTTTTGCAATAGATACAAGGAACTAATTTGCCTTGTACTACAGAATCCAGTATTATATATAATACCAGCCATCAAGATTACATGCGAATCAAGCTTAAAGATGAAATAAGTTAATTTATTATAAAATACTGTATTTCTATAAATATTATTCATGGAGTTGAGTTAGGTAAATAATACATTTAATTTAACATGATTATATAATTAATCAACAATTAAATAAAAACAAAACTAACCAAGTAATAAAAATAAATATACAGAAATACGAAAATTTTAATTTTGTTTAACAAATATAAAAGAAGTCAAAATAAAATGAAAAAATATATTATTAATACTAGATTATAATTATTAAACACTTCTTTTAACACACACTTAACACTTATTTTTTTCAATCCAGTATCCTAATTAATCATTGCTAATATTGTATAAGCTAAGAATTTGTTAAACATAATAAGATAAAATAATACATGTAGCTTCTATTTAATTACCTTCCGCATATATTATATCTATATTTTTAATAATATTAAATCTAGTTTTTTAATACATAAACCTTTTATTTATTTTATTTTTACTTTGTATCATGGGAGCCAATATGGAAGGACAAATATTTCATGAATTTTTGTGAACTAGTCCCTGTTCAGCCGGAAAGTTTTTCTTAAACACTTTTTGAGGAATTTCCTGACACAATTTAAATTCTCCATAGGTACCTCTCTTACGTAAATATTTGTTTTGTCTACCTCTGTTTTTTGTTTTAATTAATAAATGAATAATATCTAGTATCTCTTCCTCAGTTTCTGAATCGAGATCGAGAAGAAGAAATGTAGGAGAGACCATGGTTGGGCGTGGACTGGGTTTCAATATGCGGTGCCTAGCCCATGCGTGGACGTGGGGCTTGTGTGGGTTGACGTGGCCTGGGCGTGGAGTGGGTTCAATATGCGCCGGGCCTAAAACCTCTCTATTTTACCATCTTGCTCGGCGCGAGGGTTCGGGCTTAGCCCAAGACCCCTTCATATTTCCGCGATTCTAGCCGAGCGTAGGGGATGTTCCGCGCTCAACATGCCCTACCCCTTGGCCCACCGCTCGGGCATAATCTTAGGTATTAACGTTTTGCCCGGCTTGCCGAGCTAATAACCTTGGCCTCCTACCTCCTACTCCTACCTCCGCGAGATTTCTCGCTATATGCTATGCCTTTCTACTGCTTATTTTGAACGATCTGGATCTACATACTACATACGATTGTACTCAATGAACACTAAAACTATTATATATCTAATGCATGTATTTATTTGTACTGACAACTAAATAGTTTTTATTTTCTAAATAAATAAAATAAATTTTTATTTTTTATTTTTTCGCAATAAGTTGGTGGGGCTTAGCCCCACCTGCCCTTAAGGACGCGCCGCCACTGATCACTAAGCATTTACAGATTAAGTTAATTTACTTGTTACAAGAATTATTATTATTATTTTGTTTCATTTACATTTATTTTTGTTTCTTTTTGACTGCTCAATATTATTTTCTTTGCCGACTGGGGAGTGAACAAAGCCTTGTTTACCCAGAGTTAAATAAAAGTGTTTTTGTTTTATTGTTTTATTTTAGGGGCTTTAATAAGTTCTTAAAAGTTTCCTTGTTCCCTCAATTTATCTTTAAAACTGGTTTCCCCATTCCCCAGTTTTCCCACACCTCCCTTCTCTATTAAGCCACTAGGTGGTTTAATAGGTTTTTATATTATTATTTATTTTCTTTTATTTCCTGGTTTATTCTTTCATCCTCCTTGTTCTTACCTTTTTGAACAGGGTGGCGCCCAAATTCCCCAGTTATACCTCAGACGGATTTACCCCTCCCTACTGCCTACTGAGTTGGGAAAAATCTTTTACTCAATTAGCATTGTCCTTGATTATTAAGGCTATAGATTATATGCAGATAAGAAGTAATGGGGCAGGTTGTTACAGTGTAACAACTTACCCCGTAACAACCAGCCCTGTGCTGCCATTTTTGGACGCAATCGAGAAAAGCGTCTACCCATAAAAGTTTAAAAAATCTAATAAATTGTGATAATTAAGCTCAATATACTCGTACATTGTTTTCAATCTACTATTTACTAAAATTTAATAAAGACTAAAACAAATGAAGACTGCAGAACAAATTTTATAACTCCGACTTTTTTTACTTTTAGGGATATAAAACATAAATCAGTCCATATCTGTAGAATGAAGGGGCCGGTCCTCAAGCTGATACCTAAGGTATCTTGTCCTTGATAGACCTGTGATGTGATCAATGACAACATTCGTGGAGATTTTTTGGGACTGCACTATGGCGAAAGTTAAGGATTAACTGTAAATAAGTGGTCTATACGGTACTAAATCACAATAATAATTATACTGTACACAATAGTACTAGGGACATTTTTTGTTAAATATTAAGAGGCATTTTTTGCCAAGTAAATTGAGTAATGAGTTACGTAAAATTTAAATGGAGGAGTCTTTTTTTGTGTCCGTATTAAAATACGCCACCAAATTTATGACAAAAACTAATGTAAAATAATAATTATAATAGTTACGTGACTGGGAAAGAAATGTATGGAGGGTTATTATAACAATAATGCTCTTAAACTAATAAGATAAACATATCATATTAGTTGATACAGATTTTAAATACGATATTAAAGAAAGAAAAAGTAGTTCTAAATAAAAGGAAGATAACAACGTTATTTTATTTTATTTTATTTTTTATTTTATTTTTTTTTCCGCCGATAAGTCTGTATCTTATATGGTACAAACTTCTGGCAAACGTCAAAGAGAGTACTAGGCAAATAATATTAGAGACTGCATTCAGACAGAAATTCATCTACAGAATAAAATGCTTGAGAGATAAGGTAGTTTTTGAGTTTTGCATCAAATTGCTCCAGTTTAAGGTTTTTAGCTGCTTGAGAGAGTACATTGTAGCTTTTGACCGCAAGAATGTCAGGTGAGTTGGTTGTTTCTGACAATCGGTGAGATGGTACCACAATATTATTACGATGTCTTGTTAGATATGGATGTTCTTGTCTATTCACCAAGTTGTTAGCTGCTCCCTTGTGAATATCTGAGAGAATAAGATAAATAAAGAGAGATGGGAGTGTAAGAATTCCAAGCTTCATAAATAGAGGCTTACAATGCTCTCGACTGTTGGTTTTAGCGACGGTACGTACCGCCTGTTTTTGTAATATAAAGATTCTTGAGGCTTTTGGTGAACCAGCCCATAATTTGGCACCATATGTCATTCTACTGTGGAAATACGAGAAGTACACAAGTTTTAGAATATCACTTTCTAGATACGTCGGCAGTTTTCTTAAGATAAAAATAGATTTTACCAACTTGTTGGATAGATTGTTGATATGATGTTCCCAGCAGAGAATTGGGTCAAAGTTAATACCAAGTACTTTAATAGTCTCTTTTCTATTATACTCTCTAAGGGAGAAGGTTATAGTTTGTATCTTACTCAAGTTTGAAGTAAGGCCATTAGCTCTGAACCAATCTTCTGAGAGAATTTTGACTCTCTCGGCTCTAGCCTTTAGGTCTCTTCTATTCTTTGAAATAATTAAGTAAGTTGAATCATCCGCAAACCTAGTATCAATTTCGTCAAAGTCTGGGAGGTCGTTGACATATAAAATAAATAGGAGAGGCCCCAATACAGAGCCCTGGGGGACTCCATGGAGGATCGGCAGAAGAGATGACTCTTTATTATTAAATGAAACACACTGAAACCTTTCTTCTAAAAAGGACATTATAAGTTCTAGAGCTAATCCTCTTAAACCATAATGGTAAAGCTTTCTTTCTAGTATTTTGTGCTGAATACAGTCAAAGGCCTTAAGATCTATCGTCTAAGATTAAAAGTCTTAAGATCTAAAGTCCGATTATCTATCGGACATGCCCAACAGAAAGGAAGGGGTCAAATGTAGGGCTGTAAATACTGTAGTCATCGGCCACTTAGTTAATTATCGGCCTTTTTTAAAAAAAAATATTTTCCTCCAGAAGGGAGAAAACATTAACTTTCCACCCTAGTTTATAGGGAGGAAAGCATCCCATTACAGCCTAGTTGTGAAAATCGTGGCGGAAAGTAAAAATCGTGGTTAAAAGTAACAGTAGAGCCAACTTATTATTTTTTTAGAAAAATCAGTGTTGTCTGTTTTGTAACACGAAGCAGTTCTTTTTTAACTGAATGACTCGGCGGGTTAACAGCTTTTTTAAAAAAAATATTAGTTTAAATAAAACGTACTTTTGATTGCCGTGATACTTCAATTTTTATCGCCATTTTAAAGGATTATATGACGTCATAACTGAGTTTAAAGAAGACTTACAGAAAAGAGGTAGGTTACATCTAATCAGGTTGTATTTATGTTTTTGGTTTCTCGTATTTTAGAGATAAACAAATAATTTTTTTTTGTTTTTAAAAGTTTATGTTAAAATTAAAGGTATACAAATTTGTAAATTTAGTTATTAATACCTAAATCAGTAGATAAATCGAAATCTCAGGTTTTATTTGTATTTGGATTATGTTCTTACTAGAACATTCTAAGGGTTCTCCAATGCACTGAGATTTGCTAATGATCGCCGTATCACTCTGTTTGTTCACTTGTTTGTTCAAAGAAACTTCAAATTACTTTATATTGAGTATATGCGAATAATGACAACGATTAGTCATTCAGAGGATCTGAGGTGGGTACCTCAGATCCTCTGGACTACCTGGGTCGAGAGATGAGATTTTACCCCGCGCACTTCGACCGTACCCTTCAAAAAGCGGCTGGCTCACTTCCCCTGTGACCCCAACCTACCCCAGCGTACTTGGTGCACAGCGCGAAAATAACGACCGTCACAAAACTGAGCGCCACGAAATTGACCGATGCCCATAACGAGTTCGCTGGACAACGTTATCCGCCCAAGCGTTCGAGCGCAATGCTCGCGTAAACGTAAGCTTCAAATGTAATATTGGAATTTTAGGACGGGAAAATAATTCTAACTTCGTCTATTAAATGAGACAAACAACTTTTATAAATATATATATATATTTTTTTTTAGTAAAACCAACTCCGACACCGCTATGAAGATCGCTAAAATCATTAAAGCGGACCTAAACGTTTAAAATAGAAACGTTTTTACCAATATCTTACGTTCTCACGTAACGATTTTAATAAAACTTCATACACATCGTATAAATTACAATTGAAATAGCCATGTAAAGTTTCAACCAGATACAAGCAGAAGTTTTTGTGTAGTGAAGTGTGATTAATATTGTGATTTTATAATATTTTAAATTGATGAGCATTAGCACGATAGCACAACTCATTATGATTAACTTTTTCTTAATATTCAATACATATTTATTGCAAGACGCTCGCTTTAATGATAAAAAAATCGGGTACCTCGGAACTTTTCCTTACTTCGGAGGCCATTATAGTGAGCAGCAGGAAGGAGGAGTATTGGGCGTGGTCAGTACTTGGATGGGTGATCGTTTTTGAACTTACTGGTTTTTCAAAAAAAAAAAAAAAAAATGTATACATATTTTAAAATGTACATTATTTTTATTTGTTTTATTTAATTATTTGAATTTTGGCGGTATTTTTAACAAAAGTTTCGCACTAATTAATAATTATGTTCGCTTTTAACTTTAAACTAATAAATGGAATTTCATCGTTTTTTTTATACCTATTTGTTCCTTTTTTTTCACCGGTTCCAACGATATGCCTATAATATGTAAAAAACGTATTTATACTTTCGGTATTATCAAAATCGGTCAATATCAAAATTAAATTTGGTGGATTTGTTTGTCACACAGAGAGGTACCTACATTCGTTTCAAATTTCAACTCGATCGTACCACTTTTCGAGTTTTTACGATTTTTTTAAAACGTTTTCTAATTCAGCAAACTGGGTTCAAGATGGCGGAAAATGTTGATTTTTCGTGAGACTCAACTAGAAGTAAGGACTGATTTTTCTGCCAAGTTTTAACTCTCTAGGTTAGGTTATACCCTGGGTGCTACACACATACAGACGTCATGCTGAAAAACCACTCAGGAGGTTTTAAAAACACCCAAGACGGATAATTCAGTTGAAATTTAAAAAAAAAAATATTAGTGAAACTATACTTTTCCTACCATAGGTGAGGAAAAGTAAAAAAGCTTTTCTTTTAATTTTGCCTTAACTCCGCTAAATACAAATAGTTAGTTACTTTTAATTTTGTCTCTTTTCTAACTCCACCGCATGTATAAGTATAGTTAGCATTTAGCAGTGTGATTCTATAATTTATATTTAATGAAAAGTGTAAGGAACTTCGTTCCTAACGATTGTCCCGCGACACCACACGTATTTGTTGCGTCCCATTTTTGTGGGTAGCGCTCCCAAATTTAGAGCTAAAGGCCTCCATACACGATCAAACATTTTGCGCAAACCTCATGTCGGGCAAATTTAGGCCATACACCATACACGTCAAACATCATGTTTGCGCAAACATCAAAAACCCCCATACACGGTCAAAATGTTTGCCTTAATATCCTCGATTTATCTTCGGGTATGATTTTTCTGAACATAATATATGCCAAGTTTCATTGATATCGGCCCAGTAGTTAAGGCTCCACGCGTCTACACTGTTAACACACATCAGACATACGACATGCAGAAATGTTTTTGGACTCAGGGACTTTAACACTTGTAAACTCATCGCCATGTTAAAATTGAATTTTTGTAACACTACAATATTTTCTCTCTGTATATACTACGTCGATCTCTATATATGCTACTGGTATGAGAAAGTAAAAATGAGGATAGTGAGGATGAGCAAAAAAAGACTAAAATTTGGAGTTACCAACGTTTCAGAATAACACGATTTTTATAAATGAGTTTGATTTATTAAATTGAATTAGATCTTTATCAAACTTTACCTTATCACTTAGTCGAACATTTTTTTTAAAAAAGAGCAAATTGCTTACTTCAACATTTCAAGCATTAGATTTATTATGATAAAACAGCCTTTTGTTTATGTAAGATAAACATACAAAAAATAAATAAATGATAAAGCCCTGCGTCTCAATGTGCGTCTTGGTTATAGGTCGAAAAAGAAATACTTATTATTTTGATCAATAAAGATTATAGTCATGTAATACAGGTTACTTATGTGAAAATGCTAAGTCGATAAGTCGACTCTCAGTTTTATCGGCTTTATAAGCATACACGTTAATTGTGTCTGCTTCCACTCCATGCGATTCCGATTGGAAGTATGGTAGAGTCATCCTTCAGATTCCACGATTCTCATGCCGCACGAATTAGGCTATGCTTTAACTCCACTCTTCATACCCTACATTCCTTTATTGTTCGCAAATACTTGAATGTGGAGGGTCGCCTCGTCTCTTGGATCTACCTTTATAGCGATTTAAATTAAATCCTCTTTGAATTCCTTCCTATTATACCGTTTTATAGACGGTGTTTTTTTTTCTTCTTATTTTCATTTAACCGGTGGTAATCCATAATGCATTTACCTGTTCCTTAACCCTACCTTGTAACATAAGAACGAATGAAAAAGGTCAGTTAACGTTGACAAACGATGTTGAATTATTAAAATAATAATAATAATAAGGGGACCGGTGTAGTCGAGAGGTTAGCAACTCCACCTGAAACATAGGTCTAAACACAAACATAATATTTGGTGAGTTGGAATGCCAGAAAAAATTGTTCACACTGACCATCACGTCCAATAGATGAGTTAAGTGATTGGATCCCCCGTCCTCCAATAACCTAAAATCCTAATAATAATAATTAAATTTAAACAATCTTACTGTATATAATGCAGTTTAAATAGGAAACTTTTACTGTGGCTCCTTGTTTAACGCGAAGTGTTTTATATTTTTGTAATCTACTCTTTAATACAGTTTGTTTGATACCAACTCGAAATTAAAAAAAATCCGTGAATTACATTATCCACAATTTTTGATTCCTAGTTAAACAGATCAAATTGCTATTCTTATTTCTCCTATGGCCCAGTAGACACTACATTTAATATTTTAAGTAACAGCATAAATACATTTCAGGGGGGAGGGACGCAAAATTTTGATGTTTATTGAAAAAATGGAGTGGAAAATTAAACGACTTCCACAAGTGTTATATATTTTTGTAATCTACTCTTTAATACCTTTTATTTGATACCCCACTCGAAATTTTGATAAAATATCTGAGGTCTAGCTTTCGCTAGTCATCTATTTTTACATATATTGTATGTTTATTTAAATAATAAAATCCAAACAATAAGTGAGACAAATTATTAAGAAAAAATCGATATTTTCACTGGATCTTGCCTTAATCTTGTTATCAAAAATCCATTATAGCTTTCTAAACAACTCTAAGCGGAAAATTATAATTCATATATATAATTAATTAAAAACTAATTATAATTTGATTTAAATTAAAATTTAAACTTTCCGTAGTATGAATACTACCAAAAACGTAAAAATTGTATTTTAAAGTATTAGTATATAGGTACCTACGCGTACTCGTACATTCTCCCTCTTGCTAGGATGTCGCTGTACTTCTTTAGTCTGGTGGCATATGCTAATATCAGATCTTTTATTCATAAGATAAAGGACTAGTACTAGGATAATGCATTTTATGTATAAAGTCACGCCGTTTTACTATTAGCTTAGTCTAACGATTTGTTTAAGCATTCATGGTGAAGTACAACAGTTCTAAGACTACATTATTTAGAGAATTCGATGGTGCGATCTGAGTTTTTAACTCATGCCATCACAGTCTCAGGATACAAAGAAACAGTAATGGTAATTAGTCAATCCACTAGTGAGGACAGACTGATTTCGTTTTAAATTTTTTTGACATAAAATTCTATGTAATAACAAGCATATATGGATAGCATATATGGTTTATAGTAATATAAAGTTTAAAAGTTAAAAGAGCGAAAAATACTTACAGGATTGCTTTTTGTAAATGGCACGTAGAAAAAAAGATGGTCTCACAAAATGAAGGATAAAAATAAAAAGATAAAATAGCTTTAAATTTGTTGTTGTGGTCAGGTAATTTTTTTAGCCTAAAGGTTCTTGACACCTCCTGTGGTGATGTCAAAATCGGAAATCTCGATGCTGATTCATTTAAAAAAGACGGATAAGAAGATTGGCCAGGTGTCGATGTTATACCACGCATGAGTGAACTTACCGAAGAAAAATTCCATTGAAGCACAAGCAAGTAATCTCTTATTTTAGTATCGCTATTAAGAAGATTATTTTAAATCATGCACCAAACACAAATCAACGCGTTTTTAAATTAATGATTCGATATAAAGTCGGTTCAACGAGAAAATAAATGATGAGTCGGAGTTAAGAGTGGGCCAGAGAGTCTTGGATTGGCTGGGACTATACGCTCAGGGTCGAGGGTCCCGGCTCATGACCTCAAGCAAGGGTCCAATACCTGCACCTACCTGGATCCCAACTATATCTTCTACAACTTATTATTATCACTTACATCATTTCGCTATACCCTTTATACTCTGTTTCGACTGAAAACTTCACGACCCATCCTCCATAGTCGGATCTTCTTCGAGAATAATGAACGCGAGCTCTGCACGTTTCACAACCAATAGTCCATTTACAGAGGATTAAAACTTTTCAACTTATCCGCAATGATGGTTTTCATGAACTTCATTGTGTCTCCATGATGTCATTCATAATTTTTAATAAATGCCTTTATGGTGAAAACAAATACTGCCCTGTTAATGGACAATGTAGACTTAATTGAAGATGCTAGTAGTTAGGGTTTCCTTAAAGTTAACTTAATTCTGTGGTTGTTTAGTGATGTCTTCTTACTAGCTGGTTAGGGATAGCTTTGCCCCGAAGAAAAATCATCATTGCATTTCAAAACATTGAATCACTCGTTTGACCGATTCCAGGTGTAGCCCCCCTCTGGAAGTACAAAAGATCTATGACATCTTCATACTTGACACTTCCTTATTCCAACATTTGTTTATAGGTTGAGCTATAGAGATATTGAATTATGTCAATAGATTTCATTTCAATAGATAAGATAAATGAAAAGTTGACAACAGTCATTAATCAACAATAAGATGAGGCGATGAGTATTCCTTATGAAGTAGTTGACAGGTTAATGAGACGCAGTCATTCTTGAGAAAGATTTATTGTGCCGGCATTTCAGTTCTGTTTGTGTTACCACCATCAAGGCCTCAAAGAATAGATGCACCTTGTTTACCACATTAATTTTGACGTATTTTCATCAAATGATTACTCACTAAGAAATAATTGTTGTTAATATATACTTGGACAATATACTTCTGGTATTTTCGAATTTCATCTTTATAAAATTGTTGTTGATAATAAAGGTCCAGCTTTTATTTGTTGTTTTGTGTGTAGTACCTTATACATGAATTGAAGCATCCATCACTACACAATAGTTAGAAGGGCCTTGGCTGGCCCATGCCGCGCCATCGTTAGACAGTTGCACCAGTCGTTATAATTATTATAGTAGCAATATTCAACAAGTCTTCTTTATGAAGAAGTAGACAAGTTAACGAGAAGCAGTCATTCTTAAGAAATATTATATTGATTTGTTATGAAGTAGGGAATATTCGGAAACTTTAACCTTAGATTATCAAATAACGAGGTTTATTATTGAAAAAAATGTAGCAGTATATTCAGATTAGAAAAGGTCCACGGGCTTTTAATTATGTCCACGCAATGTTACAAGGATGAAGAATTTTGTTATTTCCTTGCCATAGGATTAGATTGAACGTCTTTTTTCCACTTTCAGGGGGTTAATTTTTTAAGTTTAGGCCTAGATTGTATTGATAAACTTCTTTGTAGTGAATAAAGCTTAATAGAGTAAAAATTAATGATAAATAATAATTATTTATCGACGACGATAAATTGAAGTGGCAGAATCCGATCAGATTTTTGATAAATAAAATAATTTTACTCTTGGAAATGTATCCACTTAAGTCTGTTTCCATTTACGTTTTCAGAATTTACAAGATACGTTATAACTATCATATATAAAACATTGAAATATAAACATTGTATCTCTGTTTAGATGGGTAAAAAGTGATTCTTTACGTACTTGTATTCATTGCGCATGCGCGTTTCATAATTACTCTTTTTTTCCGCCCTAGTGCGGTAAAAAAGAAGAATTCTTCACCTTAGCGCACGATTAGCGAGTTTTTTTTACATTTAATAAAACTAATTTGCTGTTTGTTTAATTAAAGTAACTGTTTATATCGAGTTTTTAGTGAAAAACAATGATTGATTTATGTCATTATGACGAAAATGAGGAGAATAATACGCCTCCCGAAATAATTAATGCGGCACAACTAAATGCAACTAATGAATTAATGTCATCTTTATCAAAAGATAAATACGAACTTACATACAGGAAGTTGATTAAATATTCGTTTCTGTATTTATTATTAAAATCCAACAACGGTAGATAAAGTACGGTACGCAACTCAGCGAAAACTGCATTTTTCTTTGGTCGTGTGGTTTTACTACCCTCGCTGTCGCTCGGGTGCAAACTCCACACTCGCATGCAAAATGCTACTTTCCGCACTAGACGCGTAATGTACAATTACCAACAGTTGAAATTTCTATTCAGTGAAAACACATCATAGTAACAACAACTTGCAATAACAGTGCAATAACAACTTTAACTGGCCATCTCATATAAGAGGAAAAAGAGGAATACTATAACCTTGGCGGTAGTGTTGTATTTTTATTTTTACATTTAAAATAACAGCCACAGAATAATAAAACTGATTAGGAAAGGAGGATAAAGAAAAGTATTGGGAATCGATCGGAAATTGTTTTTGAGCAGCAAACCAGAAATTTACATAGAAAACAGACAGGAGGTGGCCTATAGGATGTAGGTACCTCCAGTTTTCCTTTTTCAACAGGCAGGCCGTAAAAAGAAGCGTGTTAACTTGTCCCTGGTGAAGTTAGTTTACGGTGCGTCGTACAGACTCACGCGAGAATATTTCTTCTCGGAAAAAAGAGCGCGAGAGATTATGGCAGGTCTGTTTTAACAGCAGTCTGCCTAGTTAACAGTGGACCCTTGGTTTATTCTTTTCCTTGACCGGGGGGAAAGGTCTGTAGCTGACCGTCACGTCCCTAGACATTTCAAATGTATAGGTAGATGTGTGACAACCAGTAAAGTAGTAACACAATAACAAATATTCATATACTTTTTTTGAACAAAACGGAAAAAAGAATACACTTTTCACAATCTTACACACTCCGTAACCTTTAGTTACTCTGCCATTAAAATGTCTGTTTCTACTTGCAAAGAGATATTCCACACCTTGATGAACAAGAAAGAATGGTTGTTCAACACCGTTTTTATAATAGCTTATATTCTTTCTGGTTGCTGATTCTAATATTGATGAACGGCGAACAAAATCACACTGTGCCCTGAGTAATTCACGGCACATAATATGTTCGTTATGAACATAGAATTAAATCTCACAAATTCTCTGATTAAATAGCTTGAATGATTGTTTTATTTTAACTTTTAATCATGTTCAATACTGCAAAGCGAATTATAATAGTGAAATAACATTGTTAATCTAAAATGTCTTGAGTAATTGTAAAAACTAGTGAGTTAAACATAGGTGCTAAGGTGTTTTTGTGCTGGTTCGTTTAAATTAGACTTTCTACCAAAGATACCAAGATATCTCTAATATAAGCGGTCCTGATTGACTGACTGACATAGAATCAACGTAAAGAAAAATGTGCTTAACCAAGAGACTTGAAATTTTCAGGATATACTCAGTTCATATTATAGACACTCACTAAGAAAGGATTTTGCGAAATTATATTTTGGTAGTCAGGGGTACGGGGTACAAATGTCAAAGTAATGAAAACTTTAACGACGCATATCGTTGAAAAGCTCTTTAAGAGTACAGTAATTGTTGTTATGTACATGTTTGTCATATTTTTATTTAGGAGGGGGTAAATAGAAAATACAAGAAAAATATTATAATCTATATCTATATTAATAAAAATGAATATTTGTTTATCTGTACGTCTCTTATGTTAATATTGTATATTGTAGAAGTATATATTGTAAATTGTAATACAAATTTTTCATCTAAGGCAACATTATTTAACTAAATAAAGTATTTATAAGGTTATTCAAGGGTAGTTTTTTATGTTAATGTTTAATAGGCGGTACGAAGTTCGCCGGGTCAGCTAGTTCCAGAGCTAATGAAATTAGCTCAAAATTTAACTTAGTTACTATGTATTATTTATTTAATTTAAAGTAAATGTTATTTTTCAATATTGTGTCAAAAAACTAAAAAATCTTTTTTTTAGGGTTTTATCATTTACGATGAACCTGGATTTTTTATTTATTTACTTTTTGATTCATTAATATTTATTGGCAAGCCCTTTTTAAATCTGTAAAATTTTAATTGAATAAGTTAAATAATTCTATTAGAAACTTTTTCAATGTAGATTGTAGATTGTATAAGGCTTGTCCCACACTGGATCCGCTAATCTCATCTCATCTCAGCTCAGACTTTAACGAAAAAAATTAAACCCATGTATTTAAATGAAAACCCACACACTGCGTCCGCTCCGCTCCGGTCCTCTCAGCTCCGTTCAGCCCGACCTCTTTCGCTCGGCGAGAATATTTTGCCGGACGCTGCGGGAGATTCGCGCAAAGCCACCAGGCTGCCTGTGCCTCCTGTGTTAAAAGCTCCATCAATTTTTCGTAACTCTTACGAAAATAACAAAAATATTTTATTTTCTTGTTTCAACCTTTCAAATACGGAGAGTGTGAAACTCTCCTTCTTTATTTCTGGCAGCATTTATCACGTGCACCCAAATTCTTTTTTTCCTTATCTCTTGTTTAGCCGCAAGAACCGTAGCTATTATAACAGCCTCTTCCTTACTACTACTACTACTACCATCAATAATATTACTCATGTCGAAGCACACTAGTAGATAACTGAGACAAGACTAGCATACAAATTAGAACTGCATTAAAAAGTTGAGCGGTCTGAGCGGAAGCAGTGTCCAAAAAACTGCCGGACCTGAGCGGAAGGATCGGAGCTGAGCTGAGATGAGATGGGATGAGCGGATCCAGTGTGGGATAAGACTAACTCATATTTTGATAAATTGAATACCTTTATTCCAGACCCTTCTTCTTTTCTTTATTGTTCAGGCTAAAGTAATCATTCATCTATGTGTAACAAAACCATCTCCATAAAAAACAAATTGCACATTTTATAATAATATAAATATAAGTAGTAGAATAAGACATAATAAGTAGGTATATTTAGTCCAGTCATTTTAGGTTGTCTGTTCCAAAAAAATCGGTGTTTCAATATTTTTTTTCTTTTTGATCGCTTTATTTTGACGTTTTGAAAAACATTGAAAATCGGCAACGAAGTTGTGGTCGAGTTAATTGATATTTAAGCTCAAAGGTCAACAAAATTAGTTTTTTTGCGAATATTTCGCTTCCTATGGCTCAGACACCAATCAAGGTGGTTATCAAAATTAAAGATAACAAAATTTCCCACTAAAAAAGTTTCATTCATTTTTTACTTACACTGGACGGTTTATGGAATATAGGGTGAAGAATAATATATTTTTACGAATATCTCACTTTCTATGGCTCGGAGACAAAATGTGAATATCAAAAAGAAAGATTATTATATTTGCCTCCAAAAGGTCTCATTTATTCAATTTTTTTACGTACAACGAACGGTTTAGCAAAAAACTTATGTTACTATAATTTGCGTAGTGTCTGTTCATGCACGACTTTTTACGTATTATTGTGAATATTTCGTTTCCTCTGGCGCGGAGACCAATTGAGGATCAGATCAAATATAAGATTATAAAATTTCGCACACGAAAAACTGTTCATTTTTTACGTACAACTAACCGTTTGGACAATAAAGTGCTCCGAAGTTTCCTCAGAAGGCGTAATAACGACCAATAACTTTGGCTTTTCCCCGAGGCAGCTCCACGCTGGGAATAGTTACCTGCGAGCGACATTTTAAGTTGGTTAGGACGTAGTTTGAAAATATTCGTGCTCCTTGTACAGTAATTGTACAAGGAGGCTGTTGTTGGTGAAAAATGCAATAGCGAAACATTGATATCTGATCTTCAATTTGTCTCCGTGCCAGAGGAAGCGAGATATTCGCAAAAATACGTAAATAATCGTGCAAAAACAGACTAGGAAGATGACAGAGAGGATTTTGCTAAACCGTTCATTGTACGTAAAAAATTGATGGGAATTTTTTTATGGGAAATGTAATAATCTTTCTTTTTGATATTTACCTTAGTTTGCCTCCGAGCCATAGTCAACGAAATATTCCTAAAAATACCTAAAAAGCGGTGTGACCACGGATAGTAGATATTCACAGATATTGTACATAAAAAATCAATGAGACTTTTTTTTGGAAAATTTTATCTCTAATTTTGATAGCCACTTGAAGCGAAATATTTGCAAATAACTGAATTTGTTGCCCTTTGATGATGATTTTTTAATATCATCCTAACGCTTTTCATTAAATATAAATTATTAAACCATAAAGTATAAGATGCTAACTACTTATACATGGTGGAGTTAGAAAAAAGACAAAAATGAAAGTAACTAAGTATTTGTACTTAGCAGAGTTAAGGCAAAATTAAAAGAAAATAATTTTTTTATCATTGCAGCGAGTGTCTTGCAATAAATATATATTGAATATTGAGAAAATAGTTAATCATGATAAGTTTATAGTTAAAGAGGATGATTGCAGAACTGGACCGAGTAGTTAGGGTACAGGACTATTCCCTAACCCTCACGCCTACTCCATATAATATACAGGGTGGTCCAAAAGTCACCCCCCCCCCCCCTCTTAACTTTTGAACGGTTTGAGATAAATCAATGAAACTTGGGGGATCCGTACCATGTAATGGGAAGTATGCAATCGCGCACGAGGGGGAGGTTGGGTGGCCTGGGGGCAAAGT
Source organism: Gerris lacustris (assembly GCA_951217055.1). NCBI lineage: Eukaryota > Metazoa > Arthropoda > Insecta > Hemiptera > Gerridae > Gerris > Gerris lacustris. The sequence goes on along the minus strand of OX578285.1, from coordinate 31,504,784 downwards.
TGGTGGTTGCCCACTTTGCCCCCAGGCCACCCAACTTCAAAATTTCAAATTGGAGTGTATATTTTTGGATTCTACGGTGGAAAATAATAAAATTTTACTAGAAACTTTTTACTATCTCCAATACTTTTCCCCCTATAGGGGGCAAAATTTGCAAAATAACCCTCCGATAATACGTTGTAAAATCTATAATTCCTCACAGCTAGATTCCAAAAACGTTTGTAGAGTAGGGAAGTTCGTAAAGGATTTTTTATTCAACTCGTTTGGCCCAGGTTTCAACCTTCCAATCTGAAGATATCTACATAATGCCCTTGTAGAGTCAAATTTAGCTCATTTAAATGTCCAAAAATATCTAGCTACCGGCCAAAGCTAATCGAAATCGTTAAGTGGATTTGAAAATTTTGTTTCTAAAAGAAATACCCGAACTTCATCTCTCAGCTCGAAAAATCTTTCAAGAACCTTTCCTCGGGAGAGCTATCGAATCTCAGTATGCAAAAAGAGTTGAATATGATTACTCAGCATGTCAAAAATTTCATTTTTACTTTACCATACCTCAAAAGGAAAAGTATAGTTTTCAACCGAGACCAAGCAAGAAAAAAATAAAAATATCCGAGACCGAGTTCTCATCAGAATTATCCTTTTTGGGTATTGTTAACCTTAAGACCTTAAAGAGTGGTTTTTAGCTGAATGTCTTTATATCTATCGGTCTATATGTGTGTCTTTCTTGTAACCGCTGCTCTAGACTCTGGAGAATAAAGTGCTGAGTAGGATTTGCTGTTTTATTTTTATTATTTTTTTTTTAAATAAGGTATCCCAAGTAGTATGACTTTGTCCCTTGGATATCAACAGGACCAGTCTATTGGTCCATTGGCACATCCAGTGAAAGATAAAAAGTTTGCTTCTGAATATCTTATGCCTGACCCGATGACCGGCCTTAAAACGTCCATGGGGCTTCCTTAGCATATCCAGGACGAACAGTATTGTGACATAATCTGGATGTAAATTTTTAAAATTGTGACGATATTCATATGTAATAACAACAACGGTAGTTACAGAAAAAATCCTTTATGTTCGACCCCAATCTTAATTCTAAAATTGAATTTAATTGTAATGGAAATGTTAAATTATACCTACGGGATTTGAACCCAGTACTTACAGTACGTGAGTCAGATGCTCTATCCACTCGGCTAAGGGTCAATGTCATTGTCAAAGATAGTTTTATTTAACTCAATCAATACTAATAACACATGTAATGTGTTATTAGTATTGATTATACAATAAGTATAGAGTATTATTATTATTACACACAGTGTAATGTGTTAGATTAAAGAAATCTTTGCCAGGTTCTCTACACTAGCCAACACATTATATAGTACATTTATTGGTACTTTTCAAAGAGTAATATCAATTTAACTATGTAGGTACTAGCTTCCGTATGACGCTTAATTAACTCACACAATCTGACCTGGTCAATTTTTTTTACCCATTTCTCCCTTGCGCAACTTTGCGCATTTGTGAGGGCTTGTTGATTATTTTGTGATACAGTGAAACCCGTTTTACACGAAACTGAGGGTACCGAAATAAGTTTTTGTGTTAAACAATGCATACAAAAAAACTCCCCGATCTTTTCGATGTCAAATTTTATTAATTTACACTTTTAGGTATATTATGCTTACTGTCGTTGCCAGTGCCAGTGTATCCTATAATTAAGCTGTTTTTAATAGTTAAATTTTTGAACCCATATAAAAAGGTTTGAAATAACAAAGCTGAAATAATTGCATTAAATACATTGTAAAGTCCACGTTTTATCGGGTTTAACAGTCTCTGTAATATGGAGGTCCCATTATTCCAAGAGTACCACCCTGATGACCTCATTTGAGGTATTTCAATAGCAATATTTTCTTCAAGTGAATAAAATAGTCCGGTTTAACTGGTCGGCTGAGAGTATCGACTCTGACACATCGGTAAAGAACGGAGCTTGGACCTGTGGCCCGATACGGAGCGTCTCTCCAACCGTCGCCGCGGCTAAGCCAAGTCGTCCAACTTGTCCACAACAGTATTTTGTACCTCACCGTCGGCTCCGGTACTGGAGTAGACGGCCGCAGGTGCTACGAGTCGAGCCGGACGGTCCAAGGGAATTTTTATGAGGCCAAGGATGGTAGGAAGTGGTGGACTGGACATGAAGACCGGAGGCAATGGAATGCTGCTTGACGTCGAGTCCATTGCCTCCACAGTCACACTCGACTTCACCTTCTAATTGTTTCTTCTTTATCTTCTCCTTCTGCTGCAGTTCTTCAGCAATTCGTTACAAAAAACCTTTCAACACTGACTCCCTCGCTCTCGAGTACCTCCCATACTCCCGCTCAATTTTAAACTGAAGGAAGTGTTCATTCATAAAATAAATTGGTAAGGCGTGAAGTCTCACGTAAAAAGGGTTTCGTTGGTATTGTGAACACAAAATTAGAAGGGGGGAGGGGGGGGGGGGGGAGAGAAAAGTTTTTTTGACAAAATGGCGCCGAAAAAAAACACTATCCATAAGTGGTATATATATTTCTATTCTACTCTTCAGTACCTTTCATTTGATACCCCACTCAAAATTATAAAAAAATATTTTTTTTCAAGTGACATGAATTATCCGCCATCTTGAATTTCCAGTAAATCAGATCAAACTGCTAATCTTATTTTTTCTATGGCCCAGCAGACCACACATTTTGCATATTTTTCTATATTTTTAGTAATAGCGGAAATACGATTTTAGGGGGGGGGGACACGCAAAATTTCGATGTTTTTTGACAAAATGGCGCTGAAAATTAACCACTATCCCTAAGTGGTATATATATTTCTATTCTACTCTTGAATACCTTTCATTTGATACCCCACTCAAAATTATAAAAAAATATTTTTTTTCGAGTGACATGAATTATACGCCATCTTGAATTTCCAGTAAATCAGATCAGATGGCTAATCTTATTTTTTCTATGGGCCAGCAGACCACACATTTTGCATATTTTTCTATATTTTTAGTAATAGCGGAAATACAATTTTAGGGGGGGGGACACGCAAAATTTCGATGTTTTTTGACAAAATAGCGCTGAAAATTAACCACTATCCCTAAGTGGTATATATATTTCTATTCTACTCTTCAATACCTTTCATTTGATACCCCACTCAAAATTATAAAAAAATATTTTTTTTCGAGTGACATGAATTATCCGCCATCTTGAATTTCCAGTAAATCAGATCAGATGGCTAATCTTATTTTTTCTATGGCCCAGCAGACCACACATTTTGCATATTTTTCTATATTTTTAGTAATAGCGGAAATACGATTTTAGGGGGGGGGACACGCAAAATTTCGATGTTTTTTGACAAAATAGCGCTGAAAATTAACCACTATCCCTAAGTGGTATATATATTTCTATTCTACTATTCAATACCTTTCATTTAATACCCCACTCAAAATTATAAAAAAATATATTTTTTTCGCGACGTGAATTATCCGCCATTTTGAATTTGAACAGCTGATAATATTAAGTTCGCTATATTTTTCCTGTGTGCGCGTCAAAACGATCTTTTATACTGGAAAGTTTCACGTTTTTATCTTTTTTGGTTCAAAAGTTATTGGAACCGTACAGAGTGACAGACGGACACAGGAACGAAACTATAAGGGTTTCTTTTTTTTGGTTTTACCAACGAAACCCTAAAAAGAACATTGTAGACGCTGAAGTAAAAACAACAAAACCTTTCGCTTTATCCAGGAAACTCTTTCCTAAACTCATAGAGAACAATATAATGATTTAATATGGAATTTTCTTAAGGAAATAGACTCAATAAAGTAATAGCGTATAGCGTCGCGTCGTGTGGAACAATAAAAGATGTATAGTACATACCCGTATTTTGAAAATGATTGTTAGAGGTGAGCTCAAACATGTTGCGCATGTTGTAGGCTTGGTTTCATATTTCATCGAAAAATATTGAGTTTAACTAGTTAGTTATTAACAATTTCATAAAGGAAAAATGTATAAAAAAAAATTAGGTTGGTCCACGATAACCAAAACCCATTGGACTCACTAATCAAAATTTTGGGTACTTCTAGACTACCTAGAGACTCGCGGTTTTTTGTGTTTGGTCATAAATTGGCCCAAACGGACTGGTAAAATCCGAAAAGTTATATATATATATATATATATATATATATATATATATATATATATATATATATATATATATATATATATATGTATACATATATATATACATATATATACATATATATATTTACCCCCCAAAAAGTAAAATATGGCGGACGCAACTTTAAAGATTTAATCTTTTTTTAGCATTGTTATTTATTACTACAAATATTACTTAATTTCGATTGGCTTTTTTTTGTATTTATAAATAGACCACAAACTACGATTTGCAGAGTTATATTATATTCATAGTAATGGAACGAATGATGTACAATATAGTTCTTAATCTATTCCTTGAAGGCTTTGGAAACAAAACTATTCAGAAGTTTCATATCATTGTTAGGCCTACATGATAATAGGAAACATAGCCATTAATACTTAGCATGAGCCCCGTTCGGAGCGCGGGGTGAAGGCTTCTCTAACATATTAGCGTAAATAACCAAGGGTTAGAATAATAACACTATGCAACCAAAATATTCTCTTTTACTAAATATTAATTTAACAGTGCTTTGAGTCAATATGTTTCGGCTCTAAAAACAAGTGACAATTAGTATCAATTCTTTTGAAATGCGCATTATTGTTAAAAATAAGAGAATTTATGAAATGTATATTATTGTAATATTATTAACATCCGATTCTTTATATTCTGTCAGATCAAAAAGGTTAAAGTTAGTTTATTAACAATATCTTTGACCATTCACCGAGTAAATACTTAAGCATTATGGTCTACCTCACATTTCGGAGACTTCATAAAAGTTCTTTCAAAGGGTGAAGTTGGTAAATCAGACTTGTAAGGACGGTCACACTCCCTTTATCAGGAAACCTAGATAATGGCGTATTCCTTTACCTTACCTGGTATTTAGGATAAAGAACTTGAGTGATTTAGGGTTCACACACGTATTATTGGTGAATTATCTCTTGTTTTATTTTTTGCAAAAGTCACTTCGGGCTACGTTTTACAATAGGCCTTCTAAACCTGACCTTTCCAACAATACTTCTTTCCGAAAGACCCTTCTTAATGGTTAACGTGAAATCAATAACAAATGAAAAATAAATAAAAGCGCTTTTAATGAAAAATACGCATGTCAGATCTTATTATGTAGAATTACAATATTTTTTCAAAGAGCGGGCGTTCGCAACGAATAATAGTGAACTTGATTCTGCCTGTGCACAGTGCACAGGCTTTTTATAGTACACGTTTCACCTTCTTACTTTCTCATATGCACGTAATATATACAGAAAGTATTGTGTAGCTGTAAAAATTCCAATTAGAGTGTTTGACGGATTTACACTTTTTGAGGTCCCCTAGGAAAACTCGTAACAAATTATAAATAGAAAACACCGAACAAAGTATTATATTTATTATTATTACTGGTATTTGAGAAAGTTGTATCAGATAGATATTTGGAAATGATACCTACTCATCTTGTATTCCTACAGTATTACTCATAGTGAATAAACTAGAATTGATATCATGGATATTTAGTAACGATGTGAACACCGATAAATCATGCATTGGGTAATGCATATTCTTACATTTATTAAAGTTGTCGTACGATAATGTTATCACGCTTTTGAGGTAATCTAGTATTAAGTATTTACGTATTATTTATCTTTATATACTTGCACTTACAATTAAATTCGTTCGAATAATAGGAAAATTACTTCTCACAAGTTGCGAATCCTTGTGGCGTGAGAATAAGTCGGATTTAGTTGATTTACATGATTGTATTTGCTTTTTTTTATCGAACTACACACACACACCATGGATATACTTGCAGTTGACCAGATGAGTCATATAATCCATGTCATAATAACGTAATAAATGCATTCTTCCTTTTTTAAATTTCTTGATAACTTCTCATTTTTATTTCCGATGCAATAATAATTATGCATACATATTTTACTGGAATTATTATTATTTTTAAAATTATTTATGCTAAAATATCATAATATTATTTGTTCGTATTACTAGTTGTTAATATATTACTAGCCGGGTATCTATAAATAAAGGAGGTAGTTGCCCCCCCCCCTACCGTCCCTTCTTCTCCGGTTTAAAAAAACCGCTCTATAAAAAATAAAAATTGTAATGATACTTCAAAATGAAAGATATTTATCGCTGTTTTAATATTATTAACATAAGAAGATCTAAAATAAATTTTGTTAAGTTAAAGGGAAAAATAATTGGGCCATTAATTTTTTCCCGTTACATTATCCGTTTATCAATTAGTACGATCGATTATACGAACTAATTGGAACCAAGGTCGGTTTGGATTATCAAATATCCGGATTATCAGATTCCTTTATTTACATCCAAGTAAGTATAAGTATTGGAAGCTTAAATACCCCGTCAAAATTAACGCACCACCTTTATATCTTATATTCACACGGAAGTCGTTTAATTGGGATCTTTTTTCTATTATTTACACCTTGAACGGCCTTGTCCTCGCCTCCTTCGGTCAGATCCGATCTCCTGGAACCGCTGAAAAGCTCGGCCGATAGTTGTGGTGCACTCCTAGTCGCCTACCAACGCAACGTCCCTTGCTTAACCATCACTCTATCTAGAGATCTATTCATGTTGACGTTGACACATACAAACAATTGTATAACAGAATAACTAAGTGTGAGCTCTCGTTTAATCAATTATAAGTAACAGTGAATCTTCTGAATGAAAGGACAAAGATTACACAAATAAGGCCCGGCGCATATTGAACCCACGCCACGCACAGCCCACGCACAGGCCACGTCAACCCACGCAAGCCCCACGTCCACGCATGGGCTAAGCACATATTGAAACCCAGTCCACGCCCAACCATGGTCTCTCCTACATTTCTTCTTCTCGATCTCGATTCAGAAACTGAGGAAGAGATACTAGATATTATTCATTTATTAATTTAAACAAAAAACAGAGGTAGACAAAACAAATATTTACGTAAGAGAGGTACCTATGGAGAATTTAAATTGTGTCAGGAAATTCCTCACAAGGTGTTAAGAAAAACTTTCCGGCTGTACTGTACAGGGACTAGTTCACAAAAATGCATGAAATATTTGTCCTTCCATATAGGCTCCCATGATGCAAAGTAAAAATAAAATAAATAAAAGGTTTATGCATTAAATAACTAGATGTAATATTATTAAAAATATAAATATAATATATGCGGAAGGTAATTAAATAGAAGCTACATGTATTATTTTATCTTATTATGTTTAACAAATTCTTAGCTTATACAATATTAGCAATGATTAATTAATTAGGATACTGGATTGAAAAAAATAAGTGTTAAGTGCGTGTTAAAAGAAGTGTTTAATAATTATAATCTAGTATTAATAATATATTTTTTCTTTTTATTTTGACTTCTTTTATATTTGTTAAAACAAAATTAAAATTTTCGCAGTTTTGTATATTTATTTTTATTACTTGGTTAGTTTTGTTTTTATTTAATTGTTGATTAATTATATAATCATGTTAAATTAATTGTATTATTTACCTAACTTAACTCCATGAATAATATTTATAGAAATACAGTATTTTATAATAAAAATAAATTAACTTATTTCATCTTCAAGCTTGATTCGCATGTAATCTTGATGGCTGGTATTATATATAATACTGGATTCTGTAGAACTAGGCAAATTAGTTCCTTGTATCTAGTGCAAAAGTCTGACCCACGACCCACGAAATCTGTGCGACTGGCACAAACCTGTCCACGCATGGGTGACGACTGAGTGAGCTAGCCGTGGGCTGGGTTCAATATGCGGCAATGTTAGGAACCTATAGTTTACAAAACCCCCCACGCGTGGGCTGTGCGTGGCGTGGGTTCAATATGCGCCGGGCCTAAAGGCCCCCATACACGATCAAACATTTTGCGCAAACCTGATGTCGGGCAATTTTAGGCCATAACACGTCAAACATGATGTTTGCGCAAACATCAAACAGCCCAATGTTTGCGTAAACATTTTGACAGTGTATGGGGGCCTTAAGAGCCGCAAAACTTGCAAAACGTACTTTCATCTACTATCTGTATTCACAGCAACAAGATGGGTTTGTTTTTGTTTTTTTTCCTCTTGCAGTAAAGTTTGTTAAACATATTGAGGAAACACTATAAATAGAAGACAGTCGATTAAAACAGAGAAATTTAAAGTCGGTGTGTTAATTTTGACGGGGAGTTAATATTACAAGTAGGTAAAAAGAGGAAATAAATAGCTTAGTCATATATATATATATATATATATATATATATATATATATATATATATATATATATATATATATATATATATATATATATATATATATATATATATATATATATAAATGACTAGCATAAATAAACATTTTATAAAGTGTTTTGAGTTTGTGGTAATGTGCACCATGAATTTAATTTTGTGTACAAAACTTCCTGCCTGAACATTTCATACCGATTCGTGGTAAAAGATTCCTATTTTTAATTTGTTTTATAAATTTGCCACTTTTTTTTATCTCAATCAATTTTATATTTACATATTTTCTTATTTCCTTTCGATTGTTATAATTTATTTTATGTTAGTTATATTTAGATAGCTAGTTTTACCGAAGCCAGCCAAGCGAGCTATTATAATTATGTAGTTGATTTAAATCGAACTCTGCTAAGGTCTCTTAAAGACCTATTGAAACGTACGTGCAAATTGAATTTTACAATGTACGTAAAGGAAATGTGTGATTGTTAAGGAAAATACGTGTTATTTAACCTGAGTTTACCACTAGTGTAGCTACATCCTTATTCTACCACTTAATCTGAATATTTTAAAGCCACGTGGCTGACACACTGACACTCACAAACATCACTTTATTCCTACTTGCAGATAAGCTACATACTTAAAATTTGGCAACTTATAGCTTTTAGCCGTAACTAACAGAAAATGCGTATCTCTGTCGGTTCTTAAGCCCCCCATCGACGACCCAACATGTTGGCCCAACCTCTACCCAACGCCCAACCCAACATGTTGGGTGTCCACCATCCACTACCGAGCATTTTGGGCCAACATCAGTTGAACAATGGATTTTGAGTCGGCTATAGCTCTATGTGGTGGTGTTTTGTGTTTAAGAAAAAAGAAAAAAAAGGAAACCTCCGCGCGTGTGGGCTAAGACATGGCTATTAGAGCGAAATAAATTTAGTCATATGTCGTTATTGTCACACCTTTCTGCGATTGAGCCACACGATTATAAAAACTATTTGCGCATGAATGAGGAGTGTTTTGAATATTTGCAGGAAAATTCCACCAAGCCGACATTGAAAGTGTCTCACCTTTTGTTTTTGTCCGAAAAGTTATTGATTTTTGGGGTTCAGACTTCCAGGGTTCTAACTATAAATATGAGTAATTATGATTTTAAAAAAAACAAAACAGATTTACATGTGAATAAAATGTCAACACTTTCTTAATTTTATTAATTATTAATTAAAATTTATTGATGTAGAATTTAAGCTCTTGAAAATGCCCCCCCCCCTTTAAGAAAATAATCCTTCTATATATTATATGTAAATTACATCTAACCATGACTGTGACTCACACACTAATCACATATAAATCCATGACACTAAACTACCACTGCGACACCTGAAATAAAATCAATACTTACATAAACATTTTCTCTCAATTCAGGGTCCTCATCGCCATCGTCATCGTCGTCAATTTCCATTTCTTCTCTCGCCCGTTTAGCCAACGATGATACTCCTTTCCTTACTCTGGACCTTTTTCAATTCCCTTCGAAGGGAAGCCCTGAGTGATAAAATTATGGGAATATGGGGTATTAATGGGAAGGAAATATTTCCGGATTGTAACAAAAAGTTTATAAAAGCAAAAATCTTGCGATTTGATCGCAATATTTTATATTTTTTGTAGTTTTTAAGTTGTGCATCATTTTAAAGTTATTAAAATTTGGATTACAAATATATATCGCGGTTCCAAAATTTTACCCCCGAAAAAATTTAAACAATACACAAAATAAAAATGTCCGCACTACCCCATTAGGAACGGTCCTACAAATAAGGTAAAATACATAAATATACTTCTCTGTGGTCCAATGATATTTCGGAGTTGATATAAAAAAGTTAAATTTCAGGTGGCCGTAACTATGGAGACCCAATTTTTAGTGAATTTCCATTGGAAAAAATTCGCTAATAGAGCCACTGGCATGGCGGGAGTTTGAGCCGGGATTGTGGCCAAAATACGTTTCATGGGTCCCTGATCACGAAAAAATAGGTTTTACAAAACTTTATATATATATATATATATATATATATATATATATATATATATATATATATATATATATATATATGGAATCTTTATGACGTCATTAACCCCTCCTGATGAGTCAGCAAAGATTTAAAAAAATACAAAAAATCAAGTGAAGTATCGCTTCATATGTTTTTTAAGATCCTGAATCCAAAAAATGAGGTACCATAGCGATTCGAATAATAATTTTAGTATATAATAGTAGTAATAACAACAATTTCTTGCGGATTTCTTGTGAGCACGATAGCTCTCGAACAAATTGACGTATCAAAATAAAACTTTATGGGCATCGTCGGGCCCCTGATGAGTCGGACGCGACGAAACGATGCAGGACATGGCGTAATGCCGAGCCAACATCTTTGTGACGTATAGTTTAATGTTGGAACAGTTCCTATGTGTCACGCTTGCGTGGCACATCCCTTGGTGTCTCTCACTACACAAATTGTCTACTACTATTATGTTTAACTAAGCATTATTATAAAAACCCTAATCTAACTTTATTAATATTTCTTCTTCTTTAATATTTCTTATAAATTTTCTTAACTTAAAACAATTCACACAATTGTAGTAGTTATGAAGGAAGTTTAAACTGCACAACATTAAACTACAAATTTCCAATGGAAATTCGCTTGGCTTGCGGAAACCCGCGGTAGGATTTTTTTATTTTTCGAACATTTTAAGTTGGTTATCATTTTAAAGGTATTGAAATTTGGTTCACAAATGTATATGTATGTATATATTTCCAAAATGGCGCCCATTTTACCCCTAAAAGAACCAAATAAGTGCTTACCTTAGATACTAAAGGATAATATATATATTATGTATACCTTGCTTCTCAAAATTGCAAGATTTATACATATTTTAGTTTAAAAAAATAAAAAAATAATATTCTATTTATGAAGTTTTATGAGCGAAGAAAGGCTTTTAGTAACTTGCTGGCAAGTACTTGACGGGATTTTCATTTGGCTTAAACACTAAACACCACCACAAACAGTCTATAGCCGACTCACAATCCATTGCTCAACTGATGTTGGACCAACATGCTCGGTAGTGGATGGTGCACACCCAACATGTTGGGTTGGCCGTTGGGTTTGAGTCAGGTTGAGGTTGGGCCAACATGTTCGATCGTCGATGGGGGGGCTTTAGATGCGTGCTAGATTTTATGATTCTAGTACAATTTTGTAAATTTTCACGCAAAATGTTGATGATTTTTGACAAAAATGCCGTGGAAAATTAAACAATTTACACACGTGTTATAATATTCTTGTAATCTACTCTTTTGATACCCACTCGAAATTTCAAAAAAAATAAAAAAATCGCGTGGCACAAAATTATCCGCCTTATTGGATTCCCAGTTAATTAAATCAAATTGCTATTCATATTTTTTCTATGGCCTAGCAGACGGTACATTTTTACATATGTATTTTTAGTGACAGCAGAAAATCTAAATATTTCCACGTGCTACTAGAGGAAGGGGTTTTTGGTTCGATTCCCCGGGGGTCACAATTTTTTTTATCGGTAATGACCAGAGACCTTCAAATGCCATTTTGCCATGGCGCCCTACTAAAATGCCACATTTTGCCTATTTCTTTGCTAAAAAGCCACATTTTGCCGATTTTCGGTAAAATGCCACACTTTGTGCCACATTTTGCCTTATTTGGGCGAAGTTCTGAGAAAAAATAGAAATATTCTAATATTCTAAGGGGTTCTGCTGCAACCCATAAAACCAGGTAAGATTAAGATACGCCCTTGCAGGGCAGGATTCCAAGGTGCCGAGGATTCCCCAAGTGGCGTGAGGGATTCTTATCCTAGGGTAGTGACTCACTTAGTCATCCAAGCTACCTATGACAATAGAATGCAACCTGCCACACGAGGTGGCGCCACCCACCGGGTAGCACTACCTGGTGGACCGCCCCACGGTCTAGCTGCAGGTGGCGCCACCAGGTCAGCCCAATGTTTTCAATTAAACCCGTCAGATGTTGCCACTGCCACAATCAAATTTTGTCAATCAAATCTAGAGGAAATCAAATCAGGGGCTAACTGCATTCCTCATGTAAGTGTCTATACTGGTCAAACTGTTCTTCAACATCCTAAGCAATTCGTTGAAAGTTCCACGCGAAATTCGGCAAAAATGGTTACTTTCCTCTTTGATACACTGTATGAAACAAACTAGTATTATTTTTGTCTGAAGTTATTCGATGAACTAAAAAACGCCTTTTTTCCTTCTTCTTTCATGAACATAATGATATGCATGCACAGCTCCATTTCTCGACTGCCCCAAAAAAGTAAAAACTCGGGTGGCACAAGACAGGTGTCGGAAGCAAGTGGCATCGACCACTTGGAAAGTTGAAAAATAAATGCCACATTAGCTAAAATAAATGCCACATTTGGCCAAAATAAGTGCCATATTGCCACACTTTTTAGTGCCACATTTCGCAAAAATAAATGCTACATTTTGAAGGTCTCTGAGTAATGACGAAAAGTTAAATTCAATTTTTCTTATTTTCTTTTTGGGTCTCTCCCTGGCATTTAAACGCATGGAGGATTTGAGTAAATGTGTGGATATATAGGGGAGACCGGGGCTGGTTGTTACACTTTTTTATTATTAATTTTGATTTGGCCATGCCATAAGTTTTATAAAAGTAATTTAACATTAGTTCTTTAAAACCAACTCTTGGCTACCTCAAATGGGCAGGTTGTTACAGCGTAACAACTTACCCCTTAACAACCAGCCGCGTACTGCCATTTTGGACGCAATCGAGTAAAGCGTCTACCCACATAAGTTTAAAAAATCTAATAAATTGTGATAATTAAGCTCAATGAACATTGTTTTCAATATCCTATTTACTAAAGCTACATTAAAAGAAATGAAGACTGCAGAACAAATTTTGTAGCATCGACTTTTATTACTTTTAGGGGTTTAAAACATAAATCAGTACATATCTGTAGAATGAAGGGACCTGTCCTCAAGCTGATAACGGAAGAACAAAGGTTTCTTGTCCTTGACAGACTGAGATATGCGTTGTAGACCTCTGCACCTCATTTCAAATTAAATTCAGCTTGTAACAACCTACCCCATGTAACAACCAGCCCCGGTCTCCTCTACATATATACGCATGTATATATGTATATGCATATACATATATACGCATGTATATTATGTATATGCATATATTTAAATGTTCCCCGATATTTCACAGTTGTGGACTTTTAATGCGATTAAATAGTTTTTATAATTAGACGCATGTGAAAAGGAGTAGGGCGAAATATAGCTTTTGAAAAAAGAGAGGGTGGTTTATATTTATTTAATTAAAGAAAAACAAATAATCCTTAAAAGGCCAAATTTTAAAGGAAAACATAAAAGAGGAAAACATAAGCGATTATGTCAGCACAACTAATAGAAAAATTCGAGAAAGTTCGGATACTTCACTGGTGAATCCTCTTACATTTTGGTTACAGATAGTTAGTAGTCATCATAGAGATTCCTCCTTATCCTGAGAGGAGAGTCGTCGACATTCTCTGATGAAGGCGACCATGGAAGGTTTAGGCGGGTCAATTTCATTGTTCAATATAATTGTACGTGGAAGTTTGTCGTACAATCCCTGGGTCCTGGGGCATGGAGCTTGTAGAATGGGGCCTGGGGCCTGGAAGCATGGAACCTCTATTGTTTATATATAGTGTCCCCCCCCCCCCCGCACGGACAAGTCATTACTAGCTTTAGCTCCCTGATGGATTTTTCCATCAGTTAACAGTAACAACATTATTGATAATTATGGCCAGACGCAAAATCTTATTCTTTCGAATCTACACCAGAGAACTGTCAAATTTGTCCCCTATTCAAGGGTGGCTCCAGAGTTGACTTTCAGGGGGGAAGGCATTCCAGGGGGTTTAGAACACCTTCAACCTTACGGAGGGTCCGAGGCCCTCCCAGGTGAAAATTTTAAAAATTTGAATGCTGAAAACGTGTTTTAAGATATATATATATATATATTTTTTTACATAATTTTTACTCCTAACGTTTGTGCTATATATTTATATTTACTAGTGAATTACTAAGAAAACATCAGTTTAACATTTTTAAAACCTTTAAACTTGATTATATACTGCCTTTAGTTGTAGCAGACTTATTATAAAATGAAAGTAGCAATCAATAAAGTGAAAAGTATACTACTGTAACCATTGTCAACCAAGGCCTAGAACCAGTTCTAACCATGATTTACTAATATCAATTTAAAATTGAATGTTTCTAACTCCTTGTAAGAATGTGCTCAGGTCCTGTCCTTAACTTGTCTTAACTCGGTATTTCACTACCTGTAGTTTCCTCTCACTTTCATGGTCGATCATCTTAAATCATTGTTATTGTTGTTACTATAATTAGCCCACTTCATATAAATTTATTATTTGTTTTGTGTTTGCATTCTCTATTGTTTATCTTTGCAAAATAATGTCATTGTAACATTATTACTTGTTGTTAAAAATGTCTCACTTTCTTTTATTTTTAAGAGTGCCTCTCCTGTGGAGCTTTCTTCTGTTGGAGGACTCTTTAATATTTATGATTAACATTTTAATAAATAAATGAATAGTAAAATATTTTTATTTTTATTCTCTTTTTACAATTAGTATTAACTTTTGACACTCATATTGGCCAACCTATATGAGAAAAAAATAAAGCCACTAGGCCTGTGGGATGGGTGGGACCAGTGGCATTTTTATTTGCCGTGTTGGCCCGACCCTTTCGAATTCAAAATCCAGTCCTCTCATTGGCTCCCCTCCCCCTCCACATTTTTTCGATTTGCCCGCGTTGTAAAAAGTTAATACTAATTGTAAAAAGAGTATAATAATGCTTTAACTTTATAATACCGGTTTAGTTTATTATAGTATTTCCTGTCGAGGTCATGAAAAATATTTTCTAGGTCGGACGTTGTCCGACCTCACATTTGGCTACGGCCCGGTTCTAAACTATTACTGATTTTCTTTCTCGCGGATTTTTCGAAGGATCTTTTTTTTAATGTTTAGAACGGCAAGAGCTTGGTATTCACCGTTTATCGTCAACCAATCGATAGACACTGTCTTCTTCAGTGTGCTATCATGTTATTGAGCTGGTGGGCGGTCTACTGTGGGACGTGTTTTCCTCCGTAAGCCTCGTTACGTCGTTTGCCGTCAATTTCTTCTCCTATCTTTTTTCGAATCGGAGAGAACAAAGGAATAAGTATGATCTAGATTTTCCGGTGGATACCTGATTCAAGAGATGGGAAACCAAGAAAGATGAGGTTCAACACGAAGTCATTCCTCAGACACTTGAGCCCATGTACCCTACGATCATGTAAGTTAAATATAGCGGGTGCATACCTCATCAATAATACATCGATATTCTTGGACAATAAAAATCGTTTGCCGGGGTATGGTGTAAATGATTAGAGGCAGATATTTTGCCTCATATTTTATTAATTCCTGCTCACTGAAACCTCAATTAGAAGCGTTTAACAACTGGATCAACCCAAACAAGAACTTAACCTTTATTTCATTAATGAGGCATTTATATTTATACTAAATTTTATACAGGGTGGAGCGTGGCAGACGTATGAATTTGAAAATGTAATAAAACACAGAATGTTACAAAATATATATATATTTTTTTTAAATTTTTTCCTGATTTAATAACATGGGAAATTTAAATTTACTTAGATTTAAACAAAGTATCGGATAAGTGGTTCCCCTCACACTCCAAACACTGATTAAGCCTTTTTTCGAAGTTTTTGTGCACTCTTTCAAGCATTTCCACAGGAACGTCGGCAATTTTGGCTCGAATGTTTTTCTTGAGGGTTTCCAGGGTTCTGGGACGATCGCTGTACACCAAGGATTTAAGGTATCCCCACAGAAAAAAATCACAAGGAGCCAAATCAGGCGATCTTGCTGGCCAGTTTAAATCGCCTCTTAAAGAGAGGAGACGCCCGGGAAATCTGTCTTGCAAAAAGTTTACGCAAACCCTGTGTGGGCTGTGGCCCCGTCCCGCTGAAACGTGGAACATAAACTTCCCGTCCCCCTCTTTCAAACGACCCTACTCTCAACCGTCTAGGACCAATAGGAAGGGAGCAATCCCCTCTTCAAATTCATACGTATGCCGCGCTCCACCCTGTATTTATACTTGGGCATGTTCCATAATCAAGTTCAAAATAACATGTGAATCGATTCAAACGAACATCTAGAAAATTGACGTGGTCAAAATAATAATTTTACTCTTTAACCGTAATATGATCTTGTACTCATAATTAAGTGTGATTGCCTAATTTAGCTTTATTTTTAAGGGAATCTTATATTTAAATTGCACTAACAAAGCTTGAGATAAATCAGTAAAATTTGGCTTGAGAAATATGTAATTCAGCCAAAAAAAGTAATTTTTGATGGGTTCGTTCTGCTCTAAAAACAATATTTTGAAAGTTAGTTGTTTTTTGTTCTAGGTAGTCCTAGTAAAACATTTAACTTTGTGCCGCCAAAAAGGCTTTAGCGGGTTAAATAAATGTATAATTAAAATAATTATGATTTGGACACATAAACTTGCGTGAAAGAAAGCATAATTGTCAATTGTTTGAAATGCGTAAACTTTTTTTTGCGAGATCGAAGGACACCATCATTCGACTTAAATACTAAAGCAATTTCCGATAACTTATAAAAGAGAATAAAATCATCAACAAATTTTAAAATAAGATGTATAAAAAGATAAAACAAATAATAATAATGTTAACCCTAAAGTGACATGACATGATCCACTCTGGTAATGGTCATGCCATGCAGATTAAGTTTTTCCTTGGATCTTATAGAGTGCTTATTCCTTTTGTGATTGTGAAATAAATAGCTTTTCAATTTTTATATATAGGTATATATTGACCCTCCGACCAACGAAGTGAAGACGTGTACGGGTATGGTCTTAAGTACAAAAGGGTTATATCCTTTGATCTAACTTACTGTCCAATAAATTCGTAATTAAAAAAAAAATCTTTAAGGAAATCTCTAATTCCTATAGCCATGTTGAGCGAATCCGAGATGCCAAACCCTACACACCGTTAGTTGCAAGTTCCAAATCCAGGAAATGACAATACACCTCAGACAGAACATGCTACTACTGTCAATTGAGTGGCAATCAAGATTCCATTCTGGAAAACGTAACCTCAACTTTTGTTTATACAACTTGAGGCACAGTTTGTGACGCCCAACGTGACTGTTGACCAAACGAAATTTTATTATATAGTTGGAGCCCTCGAGATGGAGATTTTAGATCTACCACACGGGAGCATACGAAGCTTTAACGATAAGAATTATAGACGCCTTTTCTGACTCTAAAGAGAGGCAGATTAAACAACCATTGACAGCAATAGAACTGGCAAAATCTAGAGTCAACGACCAATTCCTTAGATCCCTTTGGCTACAACGCAAACGCATGCCCTCTAATGTGCAAGTCATACGGTCTATCTCTGACGAAACCGACCTGTTAAAGCTTGCAGATAAAATCCTGGAAGTGACAGTCAAATTTCCACCACAAACGTAGCCTCAATGTCAGAGGCATCAACGGTCAATGACCTTCGAGACAAGACTTCTGCTCTTACCCAACAGATTAACTAGCGAAAATCGTTTCCGTTCGCGGTCGCGAGGCAGTTTTAAATCGAAAAACCGGTCAAACTGGCAAAAACCCGATATTGAACCGGGCATTTGCAGGTTTCATAAAACATTCGGCAAAGAAGCTAAAAATTGCATTCTGTCATGTAACACGTCGGGAAACTAGGAAGCTCTACACTCGCTGCGGTGAAAACAGGGCTTGACATCAAGCCGCCTCTGGAAAACCTACAAAACCTCAGGTTGGAGATACCTTATCGACATACATCATACTTCATATCTTCTTTTTATTTATTCTCAAACTCGTTTCTTGCCTTGACAATTTCTCCTCCCTTTATAATAGTTGTTATCTTTACAACACTTCCCTTGTTTCAATTTTTATCTCCAAATCAAATAAAAATATCAAGTTCAGTTCTTTTGAAAGTCTCCCCGTCTTGCAAAGTGTTGTGCTCCTACTTTTATTACCAATTTTAACTCCCCTTTCATTAAAAAGTTCTCCCATATTTTTATTTATTTAGTTATTGAAAATATAATAAATTGTTTATTATTGTATTATGTAATTTATTATGTATTATTTGGACTAATTAGCTGTAGAAGAAATTTAATTAGAAATGTCAGTGAGAGCATTCTTCAAGAAATAGGTTATATAATACATTAAGTAAACTTAAAATATTCCACAAATCATATTTATTGGTTATCTTGTGTTTCTTTCTTTCAAGTTATAATTTAAAATTTTCTTAAGGATTTTTTTGCAAGAAATGTGCTATTTTGCTAATCAAATTTGAGAAAGAAAAAAGTTTCAGTTTTTCAACGAGTGCATTGAAAACACCTTGAAACGATCAAAAGCAGCGGGAAATCTGAACTTCGACAGTCTTTAATCATTAATTAACTTAAAATAGATGTGGGCCGTCTTAAATTATACCACTTATCTCCTTTTTTTCGTCTAAGATTTTGAATAAAAATCATTGAACTTTTTATTATTTTTAAAAAGGTATAAAAACTTTAAGATAAATAGCCTGAAAGTAAAGGAGTTTCCTCAATGTCAATCTGAAATATCAAACGATAAAAAGTTAATAATAATGTTTGCGATGGAGTCTGGAACACTGCATTGTTTCACGTCCTTCAGGACACGGTCCTCACCGGAAAACCTTATTTGTTTGGATGACTCCGGACAAGGAAACCTACGCGACGCAACGAAAATGCAAAAAAAAAAAAAAACAAGCGCAAGTAATTGTCTAATATATATATTATGATATAGAAAAGAGATTGTATTTAAGTATTTATTACCAAATTAATTTGAAATATATATTAAAATAAACAGCACTACATTCTTTCATTGAGTTGTGAATAAAATTCTACTTACACTGTTCTGCAAAAGAAGCTTCAGAATGAAAATGTCCTGATTCTGAAGTAATTTTTGTGTGCTGAATCCGAATCTGAAGTCAAAATTTCTCCTATAAGTACAGTTTTACCGGAAAATGCGCCTAAAGTTCGGAAAAAAATGGAGTTTTTAGGGGTTTTCGACCCACATTTTCGCCCAAAAAAATAAATATTGGGTGTTTGAATATCTTCAAACTATGGAGAACACGAATCTAAGGTAAAAAAAAAAAAATCTGCTGACCTTACTTTTTTAAAGAAAATTTAAAAATAAAAAAAATAAATCTATTTTTCCTCATATTAAGTCTTTGTATTTCTTTTTATTTTTCTGTTATATAACCAATGTTTTGAATTTTTTTGACTTTTACAATTTATGTGACCGAGGGGGGAGGCAAATACTAAACATGTATTTTTTTTACACCCTATCAAGTATTAATGTCATATAGTTATATTTGATGAGCAGAAATTACTATCCAAACAACCCCCCCCCCCCCCCCCCCGGTCACATGATATATTGTAATTCTCTAGAAAATATCAGAAAACAGTCATAAAACATTTATTACAGTTTGGAACTAGTTTGAAGTGTGGTTGGAACAAACCTATTAAGTGTAGAAGCATTTTTTCCTTCTCTATCAGACCTTGGGTTCTTTTTTAGGGTTTCGAGGTCATCCTAGAAACCCTTATGCTTTTGGTATTTCGTCCGTCCGTCCGTCGTATCTTCGAGTATATCTCCCGACCTACTGTAGCTAGAGATTTGAAATTTGGTATACAAGTAAACTTTTTTGCCCAAAAACAGAAAAAAATATTGCTAACTTAAATACGCAAAATTTCTGCGATCAGCGATCAATTGCGAATTGATCGCAATATTTTATATTTTTTGTCATTTTTAAGTTAGGTATAATTTTAAAGGTATTGAAATTAGGTTTTCAAATATATATCGTTTCGAAAAAATTAAAACAAAACGCAAAAAAGTCCCCTCCCTGCTACCTCATTAGGGCAGGTCCTAAAAATAAGGAAAAAAAATAAATCTCTGTGGGCCAATGATATTTCCGGGAGTTATTTTTTTTAAATTTGAAGTTAGGTATAATTTTAAAGGTATTGAAATTTGGTTCTTATTTTACCCCTAAAAGAACAAAATAAATGCATACCTAAGATACTAAAGGATAATATATGCACACCTTGCTCCTCAAAAGTGCAATTTTTTTATACATATTTTAGTTTAAAAAAAAAAATATATTATACGTTGTGCATGAAGAAAGAAAGTACTTTTCTTCTTTTCGAGTTCATTAAGAAGTAATCTTTTAGCTTCACACCCATATTTTTATAATAAATGCAAAAAATTATAGTATAACAAAAATAAAAAATAATAAAGTAAAAAATAAAAAATAAACTTTTATGAGTATGTAAGTTTATTGGGAATAAAATTTCAAGGGTTGTGGCGTTTGTCCAGTGCAAATCGGAGCAGTAGAACAGAAGTTAGAGTTGGGGGGGGGGGGGGGGGGGGGCGCCACTGGAGCGCGTGAGCGACTGCTGGATCGGTAGCAAGCGAGAAGCGAAGAGAGTGAGACGTGGGGCAGGTAGCCGATCCGGAGGGGAGGGGTGGGTAAGGCACTACCCTATACCGAATGTGGGCAGACTTTATTGCCTACCTCCTATATCCTCCTGACTCCCTATTACACGTTTAACGCTTTTCGGACTAGATTTCTAGTAACTGTTCGAGTTTATGTAGCATAGCCAAGACA